>JABWTJ010001011.1:0-7500 GCA_016801875.1 Solanum sitiens
CTCTTGAGGATATGCTTAAAGCTTGCATCATTGATTTTAAAGGGAGTTGGGATAAGCATTTGCCGTTGGTGGAGTTTGCATATAATAATAGTTTCCATTCGTCCATCTCCATGGCTCCCTATGAAGCCTTGTATGGAAGGAGGTGTAGGTCTCCTATAGGATGGTTTGAAGTAGGTGAGTCATCGATATTCGGTCCCGGCTTGATTTACAAGACATTGGAGAATGTACATATCATAAGAAATAGGTTGCAAACAGCCTATAGTCGACAAAAGTCCTATGCCGATAATAGAAGAAGGGACTTGGAGTTTGAAGAGGGTGATAGAGTGTATCTAAAAATCTCACCTATGAAGGGTGTGGTAAGATTTGGCAAGAAAGGGAAGTTGAGCCCTCGATATGTAGGCCCTTATGAGATTTTAGAAAGGGTTGGTAAAGTTGCTTATCGTTTAATATTACCTGATGAGCTAGCTTTGGTTCATCCGGTTTTCCATGTCTCCATGTTAAAGAAGTGTGTCGGAAATCCCGAGTCAATTCTTCCTCTTGAAGGCCTCGGAGTCAAGGATAACCTCTCTTATGAGGAGGTTCCGGTTCAAATCCTTGACAGGCAAGTGAAAAAGTTGAGGAACAAAGAGGTAGCTTCTGTAAAGGTGTTATGGAAGAACCACCTAGTAGAGGGTGCAACACGGGAGGCGGAGGCTGACATGAAAACCCGTTATCCTCACCTTTTTTATGCTTAAGGTTAGTATCGCTCTCTAATGATATAAATGCGTTAGATATTGTGAATCTCTGTTGTTTTTTGTGAAACTTAGCAAAACTCCTAGTTTTGGAGACTTCTAAAAATGGAGTCACTCTAAGGTGACCTTAGACAAATTGGAAGTTGTCTTGTTTCTTGCATATTTGAGTCAAGTTTTGTGATTTAGGTATGGTTAATCCTTGCTGATATTGTATTGAGCATATTGATAAAATGAACTTTGTACTATTTGATTTGAGTGATAAATGATTGAGCTCATGCCTGTATGAAAAGGAGAAAAACCTCATGAGGAAATGTTGAGATCATGTATGGTAAATTGATGTTTTGAAGTATTTTTATGAAATAATATAGTTCATGCTACGAAATATTGTGAATTGGTTGAGCTGCTAGTCTTGAGTCTACTCCCTCTTTTTAAGAGTGTTTGGTGTCATTCGGGGACGAATGTTCCTAAGGGGGGGATAATGTAACATTTTGAAATATCGAGGTCATGAGTTAAGACTTAAATGATCTCCTTAGGATCTAAACCAGTGTTCCTAGCCAATTAGGCATATTTAGAGTCTTTGAAGTGGTGTTGGAACCGAAACTCTTAAACGTCTGGAAAATTGGTTCATAAGAGGGCTAGAGTGTCCTTTTGATTTAACCTAGTTAAAGAGTCGGAATTTGGTAAACGGTTGTAACTATAGGTGTAAAATATTGTGTGGGATGGTATCATGTTGGAAAAGTCAGGGGACGACTCCCCAAGGACCAAACAAGGACCCTCGAGGAGGACCCTTGAAGCAGCAGGGCATGACGGACCCCACGACGGGGCATCACAGGCGCGACGGGGCGTCGAGGCCTCCGTCGTGCCAGCCTTAGCGCTTGGACTTTTCCTCCGCCTGCACAAGTCTCCGACCAACGTGACGGATGTGCAGGACGGAGGGATGTCAGTCCGTCATGCCTACGACGGACCGTCGTCGGGGATCCATCGTGGAAGGTTTGTGGCAGTTTTGGAAAAGTTACTTTTTAGTTAGTTAATTAATTAAGTGTCTTAGGGGTAATTAGGGGTTTAATAGAGACTAATTAAGTGACTTAAGACCCCACTATAAATACCCAACCCTCATTAGCCTAATCATTCTCTCAAAAACAGAACTCTCTTCCTTCTCTCTACTTTCTCTCTCTATTGGAAGACTCCATTGGAGATCAACTTGGGGAGATCATTGGGGGATGGATTAGCACGAAATTCACCATCAAAACGTCATCAAACCTTAAGGTATGGGATCTAATTCACCTTTGAGATTCTTTCCTCAAAGGGTTCCTTCAAAGCTTTTTCCAAAAAGTTGAGTTTCGTATGGGTTTCATCCAAATCCGAATTTGATTATGTGAATTGAGTTAATTAGGCATTCCTTGGGTTAGAATGAATAGATTATCATGAATTGTAACTTGACTTTGGCGAATTGATGTAGTTTGATCTAGATTGTGGGTGATGTCCCCTAACCCTTAACCCTAAATGTAGAATTGATATGGATTAGGTTGAGTTTGATAGAATTGATCTCCTAATTAGTTAAATGATCTTTAATGATTGTCATTGCATTGATTATGGGTCTATTATGATGAATTGAAGTTCTTCACACCTATGTTCTTGAATATTGAATCTAAGTTAAGAAGATACACTTGAGATCATGTTACTAGGCTTTGATGTAGTATTGCTTCATAGTATAGTGCTTCTCATTGATTAGTTCTTGTGATTTATTATTGAATTACATCGATGTGATGATCTAAGATTGGTTGATCTATGGGTTGATGGTAAGGCCCTTTATTGATGGACTAGGGAGGAGTATTGGTAAGTCTTGATGATCCTAGCCTTTACTTCAAATTATGGTTAATTGTCATCAAGTGATAATGTTATGTTGAAGTATGCTTTGATTGATGTGATAAGTTGATATGATACATGAATTGATATGCTTAGGTTGGTTGTGAGGTTGCGGTGTAATGTAATATAGGGAAGTTGTACGATGTGCCCTATTATGATGAGATGTACGAGGGTTGACTTCACCCATATGGATTGTTAATGAAAGAACTAATTCTCATACAATTCTTATTTGAGCTATAATGATGATATACAAGGGATTGACCCTTCTATCTAATTAAATTGAGAAGATTAATAAAGATTAAAGGCTTCTCTAAAAATGGGGACTTAGCTTAGCACCGAGCGAACTTGACATTGAGAGGTGTTGACTTCCCTTAGAGGAATATTCACCATTTGTTCTTTATAGAGTGTTGACTTCCTTAGAGGAATACTCACCTATGGATCTACATGAAGTGTTGACTTTCCTTGAGAAATATTCACTCATGAATTCTCATGAGGTGAGGCCCCATTACCGAATGGTATATAGAGGGAATACCTATCTCTTAGTTCTTGAACTATGTTGCCACCATAGGATACTAGCTAGTGGATCCACCTAGATAGATATGTTAACGTTAGGTTCTACCTTGGCCGGTAGACCACCTTCCATCGGTGTAAGGTTTCATGACACCGGATTCCACATTCGATTATGTGGTCTATGTCGGTTAAGGCAAATGTTCCCTAAACTAAAATGAATGAATGAATAAGGTATAGGCTAATCAAAGTAACTTGAGAGGTTGGCTATAGCTTAGGTAGGGGTATGGGACTCTACCTACGCCTTGCACTAGTTTGCCTTGATAGGAACTTTGAGAGGTCAATATTATACATGTAAAGCGATGGTATGATGTAAATGGTTTGTATGTTGAGTAATATGCTTATGAATATAATGTTGTTGTCCTTGCTTGAAGAAGGATGTATCATGACATGAAGAGTATGTTGGTAAGTAAATTTCTAATTGTAAGTCTTGGTAGGTTACTTGATTGAGTAGGAGATATGGTAATTTTACTTGATCATTGCACTTGTGACTTATTGAAGGTTATCATTAGTATGCTTTGCTTTGCTATGGTTTACTTGCATATGTAGTCTATTATGTTTTCATAAATGTCCCTTTTTGAATATATTGGATTGGTAATTGTATATGAGATTCCATACTTAGTACATGTGGAGTACTAATCCCTTTTCTTTCCCTTTTCCCAAACATTTTAGGTTCGGGTCGTTGAGCTTGATCCAAATTGCTAAGAAGGAAGACTTGGGTATTTTGCCATCCAAGTGGTAGGTCCTCACTCTCTCGAGGACGTGGCCGACATCTCTCTTTTATGATGTGTAGTTACTATGATTCTATGTTGACTCTGTTATTCTCTTGAGACGATGTAGTAGACAGCCTATATGCGGCTTCTTTCATTTGATGTAGGGCTATGCCCAAGACTTATTGTAATCGATAGATGGTTTATGAGATGAGACAGTTTTATGACTATTATTTTCTAAATATATAAGTGTATGAAATAAAAGTAGAAGACTAAGTAATCTTCGTATATGAACAAGTCTATGTATACTTGATATATATAATGATGTGTATGTAGAGGTCTATGTAAACCTCCGAGTAGTTTTAGATAAAAAGTTTTAAATTCTTTCTGATTTTTAGTCGATGAATGCTATGACGAAGCTAAGAGGCTTGTCTTAGTCCTCCGAGAGGACAACGACGCCGGTTACGTCTGGGGGGTAAACCCGGATATGACAGTTTCTCAGGCTCCCTTTCCAGAATCGAACCCTAATTCTCCGTCACCCGTCACCACCATGGTAGGCCAATATCCTACCATCGGAAGTTGATAGGGCTGAAATTTTAATGATGCATCGCCAGAACGATGGCCGTGTGATCCATCGAGTTATCATGAATCATCGCAGCAATGGGTTGAGCCCGCGTCGACCTTTTATCTAATAAATGCCTCCCTTCCAAATGTCGGGGTTTGTTGTACGTATTAGCTCTAGAATTACTACGGTTATCCGAGTAGTAGATACCATCAAATAAACTATAACTGATTTAATGAGCCATTCGCAGTTTCACAGTCTGAATTTGTTCATACTTACACATGTATGGCTTAACCTTTGAGACAAGCATATGACTACTGGAAGGATCTACTAGTTAGAATTCCTCAATGACGCCGTGTGCCGCATGAGAGAGGCAAACCCATTCGAGCATGGTCGGGTCCAAGGCGAGCGCGGCAATCATTCGCAAGGAGCATTCGTTTTGGGCAGATATGAGCCAGTGAAGGCCCCATGCCCACTGCGTCTACCGTATCCGATAATTCGAGGCGCCGCTCGCGGACCACGCCATCGCACGACGAAGCGAGGGAAGGTGTGGGATGCGAGAGCGTCTTTTGGGTTCACCCCGCACATGGAATGCGAGGGGAGAAAGGCGACCGATTGCACGTGCACAATGTATTGGTAGTAGGTATGCAACACAGGATTCCGACGTCCATCAAGCCTAGGTTGCGCTTCATCCGCCACCCAGATGGCATGCGAGTTAGGACATCGCTGCTCGAAGCAGGGATCCAACCTAACCACACATGCCCAATACCACTCATGCGCCGTACGTGAATAGCTCCAACGATGCACGCCCGACATCTACCTCGACGCCCGACATGAGATGTCGTGCGACGATGTCGAATGCCTTCTTTGCAAAGCAAATGCTATACCCGCCATTGTGCGCGTGCCTATGGGAGTTGAGAATTCAATCACTGCAGAGATTGTTGGAGGAAGATGAAGGTTCACACAGGGGAACTGACCACGCCCGATCCATAGTAGCGTCTGGCCGTACATGGCCTTACGTGCCCCGTGCGTGCGACGCCTAGAGTTAGCCGTAACAGAAGCTCTAGAACTCCCCACTCGCCCAAAAGCACTGCTGTTCCCACACCAAACGCTTCTATAAAAGAGATCGTAAGAAGTTCCCTCGGCAACGCACGGTCGCCCTGCAGACGTCGCTGGCATGTTTTTGTAAGCGCCCAAAGGCGTAGCACGGACAAGCCATGCATGCCATCAAACGCCCATGTAGCACGCCTACTAAGCCAACAGGACGCCCATGACGTCTGCCTTGTTACGCCTCAGTTGCCCCGTAGACGTCGCCGACATATTTTTGTAAGCGCCCAACGACATAGCACGAATTAGCCATGGATGCCATCAAGCGCCCACGCAGCACGCCTACTAAGCCCACAGGATACCCTTGACGTCCGCGTGCTTTCGCCTCAAATGCCCCGCAGACATCGCCGACATGTTTTTGTAAATAGCCAACGGCGTAGCACGTACAAGCCATGCATGCCATCAAGAGCCCACGCAGCACGCCTACTAAGACAACAGGACGCCCGTGACGTTGGCCTGCCTTCACCTCACTCGCCCCGTCTACGTCGCCGGCGTGTTTTTGTAAACGCCCAATGGGGTAGCATGGACAAGCCATGCATGCCATCAAGCGCCCACGCAGCACGCCTACTAAGCCCACAGGAAGCCCGTGACGTCCTCCTGCCTTCGTCTCACTCGCCTCACCGTCGTCGCCGGCGTGTTTTTGTAAACGCCCAACGGCGTAGCACGGACAAGCCATGCATGCCATCAAGCGCCCACGCAGCACGCCTACTAAGCCCACGGGATGCGTATGCCGTCCGCCTTCCTGCGCCTCAGTCTTCCTCCAACACCTCTACCCCCCTTATATATGTTTAAAAAAGTTTTACCCATGTGACAGGAGTAAACATGGACTTTCTTTAGAATTATAATGGAAATGTACAACCCAAATATGCACGTTCTAAGGTACAAACACACATTATCTTTCACAAATGACTTTTATATATAAAAAAAGTATTTTTCAACAATTGTTTTTAATTTTTATTTTTTTCCGAAATTTCCAAAAATTAGTAATAAATTAATAACAAATAGGAAACATATCGAAAAAATATGAAATCAACACAGAAAAATCACAAATTAATATAGTAACCTTAAAATAAAAAATTCAGTACATTTTAATTTTTAAAACGAGATGTAAAAATTAATAAACCATAAAAATAAATTATAAAATAATGATTAAATGTCAGAAAAATACGGAAATGCTCGAAAACACTTCTAAGCTTTTCAAAGTAATGATGGGCTACATATTTGCACAAATAAAAGATGTTTCAATAGCGTATGAACCATAAAAGTAATGAAAAATTATATGAATGAGCAACGTGAGGCGGAAACGTTGAGAATAGATAATATAAAGTAGATGAATATGTTTGTTATGCATGAAGATTGTTTCAAACTCCTTTGATTTATGTACGGCATGAACATCCACATGTTTTGACTAGAGCTCGAACAATGTCGCGCAAGCCACGACCGATGCGGGCAAGCCACGGCCGACCGTTGTGTGCAGGCACGTCCGACAACGGCCGATCGTGTGTGCCGTCCAAGGCTTATGATGGCATGACACGCCCGACAATGGCCGCCGTGTGTGCTGTCCAAGGGCAATGATGACATGCCACGCCCGACGTCGTTCGACCATATGTGTTGTCCAACGACTATGATGGCATGCCACGCCCGACGTCGTCCGACCGTGTCAACTAGTCCAAAGACGATGATGGCATGCCACTCCCAACGTCGTCCGGCCGTGTCAACTAGTCCAAAGGCGATGATGGTATGCCACGCCCGACGTCGTCCGACTGTGTCACCTAGTCCAAAGGCGATGATGGCATGCATCGTCCGACGTCGTCCGACATTGTCAAGTAACCCAAAGGCATTGATGGCATGACACGCCCGACGTCATCCCACCGTGCGTACTGTCCAAGGGCGATGATGGCATGCCACGCTCGACGTCGTTCGACCGTGCGTGCAGTCTAAGGGCTATGATGGCATG
>JABWTJ010001011.1:12500-15000 GCA_016801875.1 Solanum sitiens
TGCACGTTCTAAGGTACAAACACACATTATCTTTCACAAATGACTTTTATATATAAAAAAAGTATTTTTTCAACAATTGTTTTTATTTTTATTTTTTTCCGAAATTTCCAAAAATTAGTAATAAATTAATAACAAATAGGAAAAATATCAAAAAAATATGAAATCAACACAGAAAAATCACAAATTAATATAGTAACCTTAAAATAAAAAATTCATTACATTTTAATTTTTAAAACGAGACGTAAAAAATAATAAACCATAAAAATAAATTATAAAATAATGATTAAATGTCAGAAAAATACGGAAATGCTCAAAAACACTTCTAAACTTGTCAAAGTAATGATGGGCTACATATTTGCACAAATAAAAGATGTTTCAATAGCGTACGAACCATAAAAGTAATGAAAAATGATATGAATGAGCAACGTGAGGCGGAAACGTTGAGAATAGATAATATAAAGTAGATGAATATGTTTGTTATGCATGAAGATTGTTTCAAACTCCTTTGATTTATGTACGGCATGAACATCCACATGTTTTGACTAGAGCTCGAACAATGTCGCGCAAGCCACGACCGACCGTTGTGTGCAGGCACGTCCGACAACGACCGATCGTGTGTGCTGTGCAAGGGTTATGATGGCATGCCACGCCCGACAATGGCCGCCGTGTGTGCTGTCCAAGGGCAATGATGACATGCCACGCCCGACGTCATCTGACCGTGTGTGCTGCCCAAGGGCGATGATGGCATGCCACGCCCGACGTCGTCCGACTGTGTCACCTAGTCCAAAGGCGATGATGGCATGCATCGCCCGACGTCGTCCGACCATGTTAAGTAGTCCAAAGGCATTGATTGCATGCAACGCCCGACGTAGTCCGACCGTGCTTGCTGTGCAAGGGCGATGATGGCATGCCACGCCCGACGTCGTTCGATCGTGCGTGCAGTCCAAGGGCGATGATAGCATGCAACGCTCGACGGTGTCTGACCGTGTGTGCTGCCCAAGGGCCATGATGGCATGCCACGCTCGACATCGTCCGACCGTGCGTGTAGTCCAAGGGCGATGATGGCATGCAACGCCCGACGTCGTCCGACCTTGTGTGCCGTCAAATGGCCATGATGGTATGCCACGCCTGATGTCGTTTGACCATTTGTTGCCCAAGGGCGATGATGGCATGCCACGCCAGATGTCATCCGATCGTGCGTGCAGTCCAAGGGAGATGATGGCATGCAACGCCCAACGTCGTCCTACCGTGTGTGCTGTCAAAGGGTCATGATTGCATGCGACGCTCGACATCGTCTGACCGTGTGTGCTGCCCAAGGGCGATGATGGCATGCAACGCCTGATGTTGTCCGACCGTGCGGGCAGTCTAAGGACGATGATGGCATGCCACGCCTGACATCGTCCGACCGTGCGTGCTGTCTAAGGGCGATGATGGCATGCCACGCCCAATGTCGTCTGACCGTGTGTGCTGCCCAAGGGCGAGGATGGCATGCCACGCCCGATGTTGTCTGACCGTGTGTACTGCTCAAGGGCGATGATGGCATGCCACACCCGACGTCGTCCGACCGTCTCACCTAGTCCAAAGGCGATGGTGGCATGCATCGCCCAACGTCGTCCGACCGTGTCAAGTAGTCCAAAGGTATTGATGGCATGCCACGCCCGACGTCATCCGACCATGCGTGCTGTCCAAGGGCGATGATGGCATGCCACGCCCGATGTCGTTCGACCGTGCGTGCAGTCCAAGGGCGATGATGGCATGCCACGCCCGACGTCGTCGGACCGTGTGTGCTGTCAAAGGGCCATGATGGCATGCCACGCTTGACGTCGTCCGACCGTGCGTGTTGTCCAAGGGCGATGATGGCATGCCACATCCGATGTCGTCCGACCGTGTGTGCTGCCCAAGGGTGATAATGGCATGCCACGCCCGACGTAGTTCCACCGTGAGTGCTGCCCAAGGGCGATGATGGCATGGCACGCCCGACGTCGTTCCACCGTGCGTACAGTCTAAAGGCGATGATGGAATGCCACGCCCGACGTCGTCCGACCATGTGTGCTGTCAAAGGGCCATGATGGCATGCCACGCCCGACGTCGTCCGACCGTGCGTGCTGTCCAAGGGCGATGATTGAATGCCACGCCTGACGTCGTCCTACCGTGTGTGCTGCCCAAGGGCGATGATGGCATGCCACGCCCGACGTCGTCCAATCGTGTCACCTAGTCCAAAGGCCATGACGACATGTTACGCCCGATGTCGTTTGACCGTGTGTGCTGCCCAAGGGCTATAATGGCATGCCACAGGCGACGTCGTTCGACCATGTCAAGTAGTCCAATGGCGATGATGGCATGCCACGCCTGACGTCGTCCGACCGCGTGTGCAGTCCAAGGGCGGATTTTGCAGTCCACTTCCGTTCTGCGCAGGCCTTGGCAGATGTCGCCTGGCCACGGACGTGGAATGCCCGTGCTGCGTACGCAGACCCATTTGCCCCTTGACATCTCACATGGC
>JABWTJ010001011.1:25000-32500 GCA_016801875.1 Solanum sitiens
AACACAGGATTCCGACGTCCGTCAAGCCTAGGTTGCGCTTCATCCGCCACCAAGATAGCATGCGAGTTAGGACGTCGCTTCTCGAAGCAGGGATCCAACCTAACCACACATGCCCAATATCACTCATGCGCCGTACGTGAATAGATCCAACGATGCACGCCCAACATCGACCCCGACGCCCGAAATGAGATGTCGTGCGATGACGTCGAATGCCTTCTTTGCAAAGCCAATGCTATACCCGCCGTTGCGCGCGTGTCTAAGATAGTTGACAATTTAATCACTGTAGAGATTGTTGGAGGAAGACTAAGGTTCACACAGGGGAACCGCCCACGCCCGGTCCATAGTAGTGTATGGACGTACATGGCCTTACGTGCCCCGTGCGTGCGATGCCTAGAGTTAGCCGTAACAGAAGATCTAGAACTCGCCACTCGCCCGAAACCACTACTGTTTCCACACCAAACGCTTCTACAAAACTGATCGTGAGAAGTTCCCTCGGCAACGCACGGTCGCCCTGCAGACGTCGCTGGCATGTTTTTGTAAGCGCCCAACGGCATAGCACGGACAAGCCATGCATGCCAACAAATGCCCACGCAGCATGCCTACTATGCCCATAGGACGCCCATGACGTCCACCTTGTTACGCCTCAGTCGCCTCGCAGACGGCGCCGACATATTTGTGTAAGTTCCCAACGACGTAGCACGGACGAGCCATGGATGCCATCAAGCGCCCACGCAGCACGCCTACTAAGCCCACAGGACGCCCTTGACGTCCGCGTGCTTTCGCCTCATATGCCCCGCAGCCGTCGCCAACATGTTTTTGTAAATGCCCAACGGCGTAGCATGGACGAGCCATGCATTCCATCAAGCGCCCACGCAGTACGCCTACTAAGACCACAGGACGCCCGTGACGTTGGCCTGCCTTCACCTCACTCGCCCCGCCGACGTCGCCGACGTGTTTTTGTAAACGCCCAACGGCGTAGAACGGACAAGCCATGCATGCCATCAAGTGCCCACGCAGCACGCCTACTAAGCCCACAGTACGCCCGTGATGTCCTCCTGCCTTCGCCTCACTCGCCCCGCCGACGCTGCCGGCGTGTTTTTGTAAACGCCTAACGGCGTAGCACGAACAGGCCATGCATGCCATCAAGCGCCCACACAGCACGCCTACTAAGCCCACGGGATGCCTATGCCGTCCGCCTGCCTGCGCCTCAATCTGCCTCCAACACCTCTACCCCCCTTATATGTGCTTAAAAAAGTTTTACCCATTTGACAGGAGTAGACATAGATTTTCTAGAGAATCATAATGGAAATGTACAACCCAAATATGCGCGTTCTAAGGTACAAACACACATTATCTTTCACAAATGACTTTTATATATAAAAAAAGTATTTTTCAACAATTATTTTTAATTTTTATTTTTTTCCAAAATTTCCGAAAAATTAGTAATAAATTAATAACAAATAGGAAAAACATCAAAAAAATATGAAATCAACGTAGAAAATTCACAAATTAATATAGTAACCTTAAAATAAATAATTTAGTATATTTTAATTTTTAAAACGAGATGTAAAAAATAATAAACCATAAAAATAAATTATAAAATAATTATTAAATATCGGAAAAATACGGAAATGCTCGAAAACACTTCTAAACTTGTCAAAGTAATGATATGCTACATATTTGCACAAATAAAAGATGTTTCAATATTGTACGAACCATAAAATTAATGAACAATGATATTAACGAGCAACGTGAGGCAAAAACGTTGAGAATAGATAATGAAAAGTAGATGAATATGTTTGTTATGCATGAAGGTTGTTTCAAATTCCTATGATTTATGTACGACAGGAACATCCACATGTTTCGACTAGAAGTTGAACAATGTCGCGCAAGCAACGACCGATGCGGGCAAGCCACGGCCGACCGTTGTGTGCAGGCACATCCGATGACGGCCGACCTGTGTGATGTCCAAGGGCTATGATGGTATGACACGCCCGACAATGGCCGACCGTGTGTGTTGTCCAAGGGCGATGATGACATGCCACGCCCGATGTCGTCCGACCATGTGCGCTGTCGAAGGGCTATGATGGCATGCCACGCCCGACGTCGTCCGACCATGTGTGCTGTCGAAGGGCTATGATGGCATGCCATGCCCGACGTCGTCCAACCGTGTCAACTAGTCCAAAGGCAATGATGGCATGCCACGCCTGACGTCGTCCGACTGTGTCAACTAGTCCAAAGGCGATGATGGCATGCCACGCCCGATGTCTTCCGACCGTGTCAACTAGTCCAAAGGCGATGATGGCATACCACGCCCGACGTCGTTCGACCGTGCGTGCAGTCCAAGGGAGATGATGGCATTCCACGCCCGACGTCGTCCGACCGTGTGTGCTGTCAATGGGACATGATGGCATTCCACGCCCGACGTCGTCCGACCGTGTGTGCTGTCCAAGCCCCATGATGGGATGCCACACCCGACGTCGTCCGACCGTGCGTGCAGTCCAAGATTATAGATATTTGAGGTTATGGAAAGAAACTAAAGAAAAGATAGATTTAGAAGAAAAATTGTTAATTGAAAACGTAAATTGATATATATATCTTCGTGAAGAAGAATATTTAGAATATATAGAAACAAATGCTAAGGAAATACAGAAATTGAATATAATTAAGAAAGAATATTATGAACAAATATTTTCTTAAAATCTAATATGGATAAAAGAATATATAAACAACAATTGATAGAAAAAATAAATGAATTAAGATATGAATATGAATTTAGAAAAGAAAGAATGATAGAAAATATATTTGCAGGAGTATGTAATAAATCGATATTAATACAAAAGAAACAAATATTTGAATTAAAATTAAAAATAGACTGTTTAGAATATAAAATACAACATAATATATACCACAACAATGAATATAATGAATAAAGAAGAATATGCAGTAGACGAAAAATCTTATGAAAACTACGAAGGATTAAAAATAAATATAGTATTTTCAAACTTAGGAAGAAGATATAAAAAAATAGGAGATAGACTATATTTAATGTTAGAAAAAGAAACTGCAAAATTAGAAGATAGTTTAACAGCAATGATAAGAATAACAAAAGAAAATGAAGATATAGATAAAGCTAAAGAAATTGAAGAAATAAAATTACAAGCAAAACAAGAAATAAAGAAAATTGAGGAAACAAAAAATAACAAAATAGAAGAATTAGAAAAAGAATTAGCCTATTTAAAATTATTATATGAAAATAGACAAAAAGAAAAACAACTACAAAAAGAAGTAGAATTAGCTAATGAAATAAATGAAATGAAACAAATACTAAATGAAAAGGAAAATCTTGAAATAAATGAAATAAATGATGAAACAAATGAACTAGATAAAAATTCAGAAAATTCAGAAATAAGTGATATAAGTGAAACATATACAGAAATCTTAGAACAAACTAATAAACTGAAGAAATTAGAAATAAATACAAATAATGTAAATAAACCAGGAACTTCAAAAGAAAAAACTCCAGATAATAGTCCTAGACATAATCCTAGAACGTCAACACCAACTTATTATACAAAAAATTATGAAAACTTAGATAGAACTGATACAATATGGAATAGTAGATTAAATACAAAATGGAAAACAAAGCAACTACAAGCAATCTACAAGAACAGGTATACTTTAAATCATTTATGAGTAGCTAAATTGATTTATTCCTGATAATCTTTTCTAGATTATAAGTATTTATTATGAAGAAATAATGTTATAATATTCATCTCGTCTAGTCATTACTTAGCTGCGTTGGCTCCCGAAGGGTTAAAGCCTTAACGAGCGGCTCGTGCGGGAGTAAAACAACCCGGTTGGTAAAGCCTTAACTGTGGTTGGTATAGCCCGTCATTTTTTGGTATCAGAGCCGAGTGATGAGACTGTGATCCTTCACGGAGCTTTGGCTCAGCGCTGCGTTGGCTCCCGAAGGGTTAAAGCCTTAACGAGCGGCTCGTGCGGGAGTAAAACAACCCGGTTGGTAAAGCCTTAACTGTGGTTGGTATAGCCCGTCATTTTTCGCTTTGCGGGCCAATCTTGGCGGAAGACATTGTTAGGTGGGGAGTTTGGTGGGGCGGCACATATGTTAAGAGATAATGCATGTGTCCTAAGATAAGCTCAATGAGAACTGAAATCGCGTATGTAACAGAAGGGTAAAAGCTCATTTGATTCTGATTTCCAGTACGAATACAAACCATGAAAGCGTGGCCTAACGATCCTTTAGACCTTCGGAATTCGAAGCTAGAGGTGTAAGAAAAGTTACCACAGCGATAACTGGCTTGTGGCAGTCAATCGTTCATAGCGACGTTGCTTTTTGATCCTCTGATGTCGGCTCTTCCTATCATTGTGAAGCAAAATTCACCAAGTTTTGGATTGTTCACCCACCAATAGGGAATGTGAGCTGGGTTTAGACCATCGTGAGACAGGTTAGTTTTACCCTACTGATGACAGTGTCACAATAGTAATTCAACCTAGTACGAGAGGAACCGTTGATTCACACAATTGGCCATCGCGCTTGGTTGAAAAGCCAGTGGCGCGAAGCTACCGTGTGCTGGATTATGACTGAACGCCTCTAAGTCAGAATCTGGGCTAGAAGCGACGCATGCGCTCGTCGTCCGCTTGCCGACCCGCAGTAGGGGCCTCTGTCCCCCAAGGGCACGTGTCATTGGCTAAGTCGTCGCGACGGAAGCGTCACGGTGACCGCCTTAAAGTACAATTTCCATCGAGCGGCGGGTAGAATCCTTTGAAGATGACTTAAACACGCGATGGGGTATTTAAGTGGCAGAGTGGCCTTGCTGCCACGATCCACTGAGATTCAGCCTTTGTCAACCCGATTCGTCCCCCCCCCCACGTACCCCCTCCCCCAACCTCAAATCCAATCATTTCTAACTTTTCAATTGAGAGGTTCATGTACTGCTTGCATCCTTGAAAGGGAAAAAAATAACTAAGTGTTGAAAGAATAACATGGCACGTGAAGTTCACTAGTTTGCCGCTAAGTGTTGAGATATACGTTGTACGACGATCAAACACTTGTCCAATAACTAAGCCCCATTGCGAGGTTTTTCGTGACGTTGAGTTCGTTTGTCAAGCCTAATGACATGTTAAGGTACTAATAACGATGTCGCTATAAGAGGTTTTTTGGGATGTCGGGTGCGATATTAAAGCCATGTGAGATGTCAAGGGGCAAATGGGTCTGCGTACGCAGCACGGGCATTCCACGTCCGTGGCCAGGCGACATCTGCCAAGGCCTGCGCAGAACGGGAGTGGACTGCAAAATCCGCCCTTGGACTGCACACGCGGTCGGACGACGTCAGGCGTGGCATGCCATCATCGCCTTTGGACTACTTGACATGGTCGAACGACGTCGCCTGTGGCATGCCATTATAGCCCTTGGGCAGCACACACGGTCAAACGACATCGGGCGTAACATGTCGTCATGGCCTTTGGACTAGGTGACACGATTGGACGATGTCGGGCGTGGCATGCCATCATCGCCCTTGGGCAGTACACACGGTAGGACGACGTCAGGCGTGGCATTCAATCATCGCCCTTGGACAGCACGCACGGTCGGAAGACGTCGGGCGTGGCATGCCATCATGGCCCTTTGACAGCACACATGGTCGGACGACGTCGGGCGTGGCATTCCATCATCGCCTTTAGACTGTACGCACGGTGGAACGACGTCGGGCGTGCCATGCCATCATCGCCCTTGGGCAGCACTCACGGTCGAACTACGTCGGGCGTGGCATGCCATTATCACCCTTGGGCAGCACACACGGTCGGACGACATCGGATGTGGCATGCCATCATCGCCCTTGGACAACACGCACGGTCGGACGACGTCAAGCGTGGCATGCCATCATGGCCCTTTGACAGCACACACGGTCCGACGACGTCGGGCGTGGCATGCCATCATCGCCCTTGGACTGCACGCACGGTCGAACGACATCGGGCGTGGCATGCCATCATCGCCCTTGGACAGCACGCACGGTCGGATGACGTCGGGCGTGGCATGCCATCAATACCTTTGGACTACTTGACACGGTCGGACGACGTTGGGCGATGCATGCCACCATCGCCTTTGGACTAGGTGAGACGGTCGGACGACGTCGGGCGTGGCATGCCATCATCGCCCTTGAGCAGTACACACGGTCAGACAACATCGGGCGTGGCATGCCATCCTCGCCCTTGGGCAGCACACACGGTCAGACGACATTGGGCGTGGCATGCCATCATCGCCCTTAGACAGCACGCACGGTCGGACGATGTCAGGCGTGGCATGCCATCATCGTCCTTAGACTGCCCGCACGGTCGGACAACATCAGGCGTTGCATGCCATCATCGCCCTTGGGCAGCACACACGGTCAGACGATGTCGGGCGTCGCATGCAATCATGACCCTTTGACAGCACACACGGTAGGACGACGTTGGGCGTTGCATGCCATCATCTCCCTTGGACTGCACGCACGATCGGATGACGTCTGGCGTGGCATGCCATCATCGCCCTTGGGCAACAAATGGTCAAACGACATCAGGCGTGGCATACCATCATGGCCATTTGACGGCACACAAGGTCGGACGACGTCGGGCGTTGCATGCCATCATCGCCCTTGGACTACACGCACGGTCGGACGATGTCGAGCGTGGCATGCCATCATGGCCCTTGGGCAGCACACACGGTCAGACACCGTCGAGCGTTGCATGCTATCATCGCCCTTGGACTACACGCACGGTCGAACGACGTCGAGCGTGGCATGCCATCATCGCCCTTGCACAGCAAGCACGGTCGGACTACGTCGGGCGTTGCATGCAATCAATGCCTTTGGACTACTTAACATGGTCGGACGACGTCGGGCGATGCATGCCATCATTGCCTTTGGACTAGGTGACACAGTCGGACGACGTCGGGCGTGGCATGCCATCATCGCCCTTGGGCAGCACACACGGTCAGATGACGTCGGGCGTGGCATGTCATCATTGCCCTTGGACAGCACACACGGCGGCCATTGTCGGGCGTGGCATGCCATCATAACCCTTGGACAGCACACACGATCGGCCGTTGTCGGACGTGCCTGCACACAACGGTCGGTCGTGGCTTGCGCGACATTGTTCGAGCTCTAGTCAAAACATGTGGATGTTCATGCCGTACATAAATCAAAGGAGTTTGAAACAATCTTCATGCATAACAAACATATTCATCTACTTTATATTATCTATTCTCAACGTTTCCGCCTCACGTTGCTCATTCATATCATTTTTCATTACTTTTATGGTTCGTACGCTATTGAAACATCTTTTATTTGTGCAAATATGTAGCCCATCATTACTTTGACAAGATTAGAAGTGTTTTTGAGCATTTCCGTATTTTTCTGACATTTAATCATTATTTTATAATTTATTTTTATGGTTTATTATTTTTTACGTCTCGTTTTAAAAATTAAAATGTAATGAATTTTT
>JABWTJ010001011.1:37500-50000 GCA_016801875.1 Solanum sitiens
CGAATGATGTCGGGCGTGGCATGCCATCATCGCCCTTGGGAAGCACACACGGTCAGATAACGTCGGGCGTGGCATGCCATCATCGCCCTTGGGCAGCACACATGGTCAGACGACATTGGGTGTGGCATGCCATCATCGCCCTTGGACAGCATGCACGATCGGACGACGTTAGGCGTGGCATGCCATCATCGCCCTGGGACTGCCCGCACGGTCGAACAGCGTCAGGAAAGGCATGCCATCATCGCCCTAGGGCAGCACACACGGTCGGATGATGTCGGGCTTCGCATGCAATCAAGGCCCTTTGACAGCACACACTGTAGGACGACGTCGTGTGTTGCATGCCATCATCGCCCTTGGTCTGCACGCATGATCGGACGGCGTCTGGCGTGGCTTGCCATCATCGCCCTTGGACACCACACGGTCGAACGACATCAGGCGTGGCATACCATCATGGCCCTTTGACAGCACACGGTCGAACGACGTCGGGCGTTGTATGCCATCATCGTCTTTGGACCACACGCACGGTCGGACGACGTCAGGCGTGGCATGCCATCATGGCCCTTGGGCAGCCATCACGGTCGGACAACATCGGGCGTGGCATGCCATTATTGCCCTTGGACTGCACGCACGGTCGAATGACGTCGGGCGTTGTATGCCATCATCGTCCTTGGACCACACGCACGGTCGGACGACGTCAGACGTGGCATGCCATCATGGCCCTTGGGCAGCCATCACGGTCGGACAACGTCGGGCGTGCCATTATCCCCCTTGGACTGCACGCACGTTGGACATGTCATGTCATCATGGCCCTTTGACAGCACACACGGTCGGACGACGTCGGGCTTGGCATGCCATCATTGCCTTTGGACTGCACGCACGGTCGGACGACGTCGGGCGTGGCATGCCATCATTGCCCTTGGATTGCACGCATGGTCGAACGACGTCGGGCGTGGCATGCCATCAATGCCTTTGGACTACTTGACACGGTCGAACGACGTCGGGTGATGCATGCCATCATCGCCTTTGGATTAGGTGACACGGTCGAATGATGTCGGGCGTGGCATGTCATCATCGCCCTTGGGAAGCACACACGGTCAGATAATGTCGGGCGTGGCATGCCATCATCGCCCTTGGGCAGCACACATGGTCAGACGACATTGGGTGTGGCATGCCATCATCGCCCTTGGACAGCATGCACGATCGGACGACGTTAGGCGTGGCATGCCATTATTGCCCTTGGACTGCACGCACGGTCGAACGATGTCGGGCGTTGTATGCCATCATCGTCCTTGGACCACACGCACGGTCGGACGACGTCAGACGTGGCATGCCATCATGGCCCTTGGGCAGCCATCACGGTCGGACAACGTCGGGCGTGGCATGCCATTATCGCCCTTGGACTGCACGCACGGTCGGACGACGTCGGGCATGGCATGCCATCATCGCCCTTAGACTGCACGCACGGTCGAACAAATTCGGGCGTGTCATGCCATCATGGCCCTTTGACCGCACGCACGATCGGACGACGTCGGGCGTGGCATGCCATCATCGCCTTTGGACTGCACACACGGTCGAACGACGTCGGACGTGGCATGCCATCATCGCCCTTGGACAGCACGCACGGTTGGACGACGTTGGGCGTGGCATGCCATCATGGCCCATTGACAGCACGCACAATTAGACGACGTCGGGCGTGGCATGCCATTTTCGCCCATGGACTGCACGCACGGTCGGACGACGTCGGGCATGGCATGCCATCATCGCCCTTAGACTGCACGCACGGTCGAACAACGTCGGGCATGTCATGCCATCATCACCCATGAGCAGCACACACGATCGGACTACGTCGGGCGTGGTATGCCATTATCGCCCTTAAGCAGGACACACGGTCGGACGACATCGGACATGGCATGCCATCATCTACCTTGGACAACACGCACGATCGGACGATGTCGGGCGTGGCATGCCATCATAGCCCTTTGACAGCACACACGGTCAGACGACGTCGGGCGTGGCATGCCATCATAGCCCTTAGACTTCACGCACGGTCGAACGACGTCGAGCGTGGCATGCCATCATCGCCCTTGGACAGCACGCACGGTGGGATGACGTCGGGCGTGTCATGCCATCAATGCCTTTGGGTTACTTGACAATGTCGGACGACGTCGGACGATGCATGCCATCATCGCCTTTGGACTAGGTGACACAGTCGGACGACGTCGGGCGTGGCATACCATCATCGCCTTTGGACTAGTTGACACGGTCGGAAGACGTTGGGAGTGGCATGCCATCATCACCTTTGGACTAGTTGACACGGTCGGACGACGTCGGGCGTGGCATGCCATCATAGTCGTTGGACAACACATATGGTCGAACGACGTTGGGCGTGGCATGTCATCATTGCCCTTGGACAGCACACACGGCGGCCATTGTCGGGCGTGTCATGCCATCATAACCCTTGGACGGCACACACGATCGGCCGTTGTCGGACGTGCCTGCACACAACGGTCGGCCGTGGCTTGCCCGCATCGGTCGTGGCTTGCGCGACATTGTTCGAGCTCTAGTCAAAACATGTGGATGTTCATGCCGTACATAAATCAAAGGAGTTTGAAACAATCTTCATGCATAACAAA
The DNA here is from genome assembly GCA_016801875.1 of Solanum sitiens. Lineage (NCBI taxonomy): Eukaryota > Viridiplantae > Streptophyta > Magnoliopsida > Solanales > Solanaceae > Solanum > Solanum sitiens. Next base: position 40,134 of record JABWTJ010001011.1, read on the forward strand.
CATATTCATCTACTTTATATTATCTATTCTCAACGTTTCCGCCTCACGTTGCTCATTCATATAATTTTTCATTACTTTTATGGTTCATACGCTATTGAAACATCTTTTATTTGTGCAAATATGTAGCCCATCATTACTTTGAAAAGTTTAGAAGTGTTTTCGAGCATTTCCGTATTTTTCTGACATTTAATCATTATTTTATAATTTATTTTTATGGTTTATTAATTTTTACATCTCGTTTTAAAAATTAAAATGTACTGAATTTTTTATTTTAAGGTTACTATATTAATTTGTGATTTTTCTGTGTTGATTTCATATTTTTTCGATATGTTTCCTATTTGTTATTAATTTATTACTAATTTTTGGAAATTTCGGAAAAAAATAAAAATTAAAAACAATTGTTGAAAAATACTTTTTTTATATATAAAAGTCATTTGTGAAAGATAATGTGTGTTTGTACCTTAGAACGTGCATATTTGGGTTGTACATTTCCATTATAATTCTAAAGAAAGTCCATGTTTACTCCTGTCACATGGGTAAAACTTTTTTAAACATATATAAGGGGGGTAGAGGTGTTGGAGGAAGACTGAGGCGCAGGAAGGCGGACGGCATACGCATCCCGTGGTCTTAGTAGGCGTGCTGCGTGGGCGCTTAATGGCATGCATGGCTTGTCCGTGCTACGCCGTTGGGCGTTTACAAAAACACGCCGGCGACGACGGCGAGGCGAGTGAGACGAAGGCAGGAGGACGTCACGGGCTTCCTGTGGGCTTAGTAGGCGTGCTGCGTGGGCGCTTGATGGCATGCATGGCTTGTCCATGCTACCCCGTTGGGCGTTTACACAAACACGCCGGCGACGTAGACGGGGCGAGTGAGGTGAAGGCAGGCCAACGTCACGGGCGTCCTGTTGGCTTAGTAGGCGTGCTGCGTGGGCTCTTGATGGCATGCATGGCTTGTACGTGCTACGCCGTTGGCTGTTTACAAAAACATGTCGGCGATGTCTGCGGGGTATTTGAGGCGAAAGCACGCGGACGTCAAGGGCATCCTGTGGGCTTAGTAGGCGTGCTGCGTGGGCGCTTGATGGCATCCATGGCTCGTTCGTGCTATGTCGTTGCGCGCTTACAAAAACATGTCGGCGACGTCTGCGGGGCGACTGAGGCGTAACAAGGCAGACGTCATGGGCGTCCTGTTGGCTTAGTAGGCGTGCTGCATGGGCGTTTGATGGCATGCATGGCTTGTCCGTGCTACGCCTTTGGGCGCTTACAAAAACATGCCAGCGACGTCTGCAGGGCGACCGTGCGTTGCCGAGGGAACTTCTTACGATCTCTTTTATAGAAGCGTTTGGTGTGGGAACAGCAGTGCTTTCGGGCGAGTGGGGAGTTCTAGAGCTTCTGTTACGGCTAACTCTAGGCGTCGCACGCACGGGGCACGTAAGGGAATGTACGGCCAGACGCTACTATGGATCGGGCGTGGTCAGTTCCCCTGTGTGAACCTTCATCTTCCTCCAACAATCTCTGCAGTGATTGAATTCTCAACTCCCTTAGGCACGCGCACAATGGCGGGTATAGCATTTGCTTTGCAAAGAAGGCATTCGACATCGTCGCACGACATCTCATGTCGGGCGTCGAGGTAGATGTCGGGCGTGCATCGTTGGAGCTATTCACGTACGGCGCATGAGTGGTATTGGGCATGTGTGGTTAGGTTGGATCCCTGCTTCGAGCAGCGATGTCCTAACTCGCATGCCATCTGGGTGGCGGATGAAGCGCAACCTAGGCTTGATGGACGTCGGAATCCTGTGTTGCATACCTACTACCAAGGCATTGTGCACGTGCAATCGGTCGCCTTTCTCCCCTCGCATTCCATGTGCGGGGTGAACCCAAAAGACGCTCTCGCGTCCCACGCCTTCCCTCGCTTCGTCGTGCGATGGCGTGGTCCGCGAGCGGCGCCTCGAATTATCGGATACAGTAGACGCAGTGGGCAAGGGGCCTTCACTGGCTCATATCTGCCCAAAACGAATGCTCCTTGCGAATGATTGCCGCGCTCGCCTTGGACCCGACCATGCTCGAATGGGCACGCCTCTCTCATGCGGCACGCGGCGTCATTGAGGAATTCTAACTAGTAGATCCTTCCAGTAGTCATATGCTTGTCTCAAAGATTAAGCCATACATGTGTAAGTATGAACAAATTCAGACTGTGAAACTGCGAATGGCTCATTAAATCAGTTATAGTTTATTTGATGGTATCTACTACTCGGATAACCGTAGTAATTCTAGAGCTAATACGTACAACAAACCCCGACATCTGGAAGGGAGGCATTTATTAGATAAAAGGTCGACGCGGGCTCAACCCATTGCTGCGATGATTCATGATAACTCGATGGATCACACGGCCATCGTTCTGGCGATGCATCATTAAAATTTCAGCCCTATCAACTTCCGATGGTAGGATATTGGCCTACCATGCTGGTGACGGGTGACGGAGAATTAGGGTTCCATTCTGGAAAAGGAGCCTGAGAAACTGTCACATCCGGGTTTACCCCCCAGACGTAACCGGCGTCGTTGTCCTCTCGGAGGACTAAGACAAGCCTCTTAGCTTCGTCATAGCATTCATCGACTAAAAATCAGAAAGAATTTAAAACTTTTTATCTAAAACTACTCGGAGGTTTACATAGACCTCTACATACACATCATTATATATATCAAGTATACATAGACTTGTTCATATACGAAGATTACTTAGTCTTCTACTTTTATTTCATACACTTATATATTTAGAAAATAATAGTCATAAAACCGTCTCATCTCATAAACCATCTATCGATTACAATAAGTCTTGGGCATAGCCCTACATCAAATGAAAGAAGCCGCATATAGGCTGTCTACTACATCGTCTCAAGAGAATAACAGAGTCAACATAGAATCATAGTAACTACACATCATAAAAGAGAGATGTCGGCCACGTCCTCGAGAGAGTGAGGACCTACCACTTGGATGGCAAAATACCCAAGTCTTCCTTCTTAGCAATTTGGATCAAGCTCAACGACCCGAACCTAAAATGTTTGGGAAAAGGGAAAGAAAAGGGATTAGTACTCCACATGTACTAAGTATGGAATCTCATATACAATTACCAATCCAATATATTCAAAAAGGGACATTTATGAAAACATAATAGACTACATATGCAAGTAAACCATAGCAAAGCAAAGCATACTAATGATAACCTTCAATAAGTCACAAGTGCAATGATCAAGTAAAATTACCATATCTCCTACTCAATCAAGTAACCTACCAAGACTACAATTAGCAATTTACTTACCAACATACTCTTCATGTCATGATACATCCTTCTTCAAGCAAGGACAACAACATTATATTCATAAGCATATTACTCAACATACAAACCATTTACATCATACCATCGCTTTACATGTATAATATTGACCTCTCAAAGTTCCTATCAAGGCAAACTAGTGCAAGGCGTAGGTAGAGTCCCATACCCCTACCTAAGCTATAGCCAACCTCTCAAGTTACTTTGATTAGCCTATACCTTATTCATTCATTTAGTTTAGGGAACATTTGCCTTAACCGACATAGACCACATAATCGAATGTGGAATCCGGTGTCATGAAACCTTACACCGATGGAAGGTGGTCTACCGGCCAAGGTAGAACCTAACGTTAACATATCTATCTAGGTGGATCCACTAGCTAGTATCCTATGGTGGCAACATAGTTCAAGAACTAAGAGATAGGTATTCCCTCTATATACCATTCGGTAATGGGGCCTCACCTCATGAGAATTCATGAGTGAATATTTCTCAAGGAAAGTCAACACTTCATGTAGATCCATAGGTGAGTATTCCTCTAAGGGAAGTCAACACTCTATAAAGAACAAATGGTGAATATTCCTCTAAGGGAAGTCAACACCTCTCAATGTCAAGTTCGCTCGGTGCTAAGCTAAGTCTCCATTTGTAGAGAAACCTTTAATCTTTATTAATCTTCTCAATTTAATTAGATAGAAGGGTCAATCCCTTGTATATCATCATTATAGCTCAAATAAGAATTGTATGAGAATTAGTTCTTTCATTAACAATCCATATGGGTGAAGTCAACCCTCGTACATCTCATCATAATAGGGCACATCGTACAACTTCCCTATATTACATTACACCGCAACCTCACAACCAACCTAAGCATATCAATTCATGTATCATATCAACTTATCACATCAATCAAAGCATACTTCAACATAACATTATCACTTGATGACAATTAACCATAATTTGAAGTAAAGGCTAGGATCATCAAGACTTACCAATACTCCTCCCTAGTCCATCAATAAAGGACCATACCATTAACCCATAGATCAACCAATCTTAGATCATCACGTCAATGTAATTCAATAATAAATCACAAGAACTAATCAAGGAGAAGCACTATACTATGAAGCAATACTACATCAAAGATTAGTAACATGATCTCAAGTGTATCTTCTTAACTTAGATTCAATATTCAAGAACATAGGTGTGAAGAACTTCAATTAATCATAATAGACCCATAATCAATGCAATGACAATCATTAAAGACCATTTAACTAATTAGGAGATCAGTTCTATCAAACTCAACCTAATCCATATCAATTCTACATTTAGGGTTAAGGGTTAGGGGACATCACCCACAATCTAGATCAAACTACATCAATTCGCCAAAGTCAAGTTACAATTCATGATAATCTATTCATTCTAACCCAAGGAATACCTAATTAACTCAATTCACATAATCAAATTCGGATTTGGATGAAACCCATAAGAAACTCAACTTTTTGGAAAAAGCTTTGAAGGAACCCTTTGAGGAAAGAATCTCAAAGGTGAATTAGATCCCATACCTTAAGGTTTGATGACGTTTTGATGGTGAATTTCGTGCTAATCCATCCCCCAATGATCTCCCCAAGTTGATCTCCAATGGAGTCTTCCAATAGAGAGAAAGTAGAGAGAAGGAAGAGAGTTTTGTTTTTGAGAGAATGATTAGGCTAATGAGGGTTGGGTATTTATAGTGGGGTCTTAAGTCACTTAATTAGTCTCTATTAAACCCCTAATTACCCCTAAGACACTTAATTAATTAACTAACTAAAAAGTAACTTTTCCAAAACTGCCACAAACCTTCCACGACGGATCCCCGACGACGGTCCGTCGTAGGCGTGACGGACTGACATCCCTCCGTCCTGCACATCCGTCACGTTGGTCAGAGACTTGTGCAGGCGGAGGAAAAGTCCAAGCGCTAAGGCTGGCACGACGGAGGCCTCGATGCCCCGTCGCGCCTGTGATGCCCCGTCATGGGGTCCGTCATGCCCTGCTGCTTCAAGGGTCCTCCTCGAGGGTCCTTGTTTGGTCCTTGGGGAGTCGTCCCCTGACTTTTCCAACATGATACCATCCCACACAATATTTTACACCTATAGTTACAACCGTTTACCAAATTCCGACTCTTTAACTAGGTTAAATCAAAAGGACACTCTAGCCCTCTTATGAACCAATTTTCCAGACGTTTAAGAGTTTCGGTTCCAACACCACTTCAAAGACTCTAAATATGCCTAATTGGCTAGGAACACTGGTTTAGATCCTAAGGAGATCATTTAAGTCTTAACTCATGACCTCGATATTTCAAAATGTTACATTATCCCCCCCTTAGGAACATTCGTCCCCGAATGACACCAAACACTCTTAAAAAGAGGGAGTAGACTCAAGACTAGCAGCTCAACCAATTCACAATATTCCGTAGCATGAACTATATTATTTCATAAAAATACTTCAAAACATCAATTTACCATACATGATCTCAACATTTCCTCATGAGGTTTTTCTCCTTTTCATACAGGCATGAGCTCAATCATTTATCACTCAATTCAAATAGTACAAAGTTCATTTTATCAATATGCTCAATACAATATCAGCAAGGATTAACCATACCTAAATCACAAAACTTGACTCAAATATGCAAGAAACAAGACAACTTCCAATTTGTCTAAGGTCACCTTAAAGTGACTCCATTTTTAGAAGTCTCCAAAACTAGGAGTTTTGCTAAGTTTCACAAAAACAACAGAGATTCACAATATCTAACGCATTTATATCATTAGAGAGAGATACTAACCTTAAACATCAAAAAGATGAGGATAACGGGTTTTTATGTCGGCCTCCGCCTCCCATGTTGCACCCTCTACTAGGTGGTTCCTCCATAACACCTTTACGGAAGCTACCTCTTTGTTCCTCAACTTTTTCACTTGCCTATCAAGGATTTGAACCGGAACCTCCTCATAAGAGAGGTTATCCTTGACTCCGAGGCCTTCAAGAGGAAGAATTGACTCGGGATTCCCGACACACTTCTTTAACATGGAGACATGGAAAACCGGATGAACCAAAGCTAGCTCATCAGGTAATCTTAAACGATAGGCAACTTTACCAACCCTTTCCAAAATCTCATAAAGGCCTACATATCGAGGGCTCAACTTCCCTTTCTTGCCAAATCTTACCACTCCCTTCATAGGTGAGATTTTTAAATACACCTTATCACCCTCTTCAAACTCCAAGTCCCTTCTTATATTATCGGCATAGGACTTTTGTCGACTATAGGCTGTTTGCAACCTATTTCTTATGATATGTACATTCTCCAATGTCTTGTAAATCAAGCCGGGACCGAATATCGATGACTCACCTACTTCAAACCATCCTATAGGAGACCTACACCTCCTTCCATACAAGGCTTCATAGGGAGCCATGGAGATGGACGAATGGAAACTATTATTATATGCAAACTCCACCAACGGCAAATGCTTATCCCAACTCCCTTTAAAATCAATGATGCAAGCTTTAAGCATATCCTCAAGAGTTTGAATCGTGCGTTCCGCTTGACCATCCATTTGAGGATGGAAGGCGGTACTTAATTTCACTTTAGTACCCAAACCTTTTTGAAACGACTTCCAAAATCTAGATGTGAATTGTGCACCTCTATCCGAAATGATGGATTACGGAATACCATGATCACACACAATCTCATCTATGAAAATCTTCGCATAATCTTCCGCCGAATACGTAGATTTGACGGGGATAAAGTGAGTGGACTTAGTCAATCTATCAACAATCACCCATATAGAATCAAATGACTTTTGAGTCCAAGGCAACCCTACTACGAAATCCATATTAATTTCTTCCCACTTCCAAGTAGGAATTTGGATCTCCTATAGTAAGCCACCCGGCTTTTGATGTTCCGCCTTCACTTGTTGACAATTCGGACATTTAGCAACAAATTCCGCTATATCCTTCTTCAAACCTTCCCACCAATATATTTCTCGAAGGTCATGATACATCTTTGTAGAACCGGGATGGATGGAATAGTGGGATCCATGGGCTTCATCAAGGATCCGATCCCTCAATCCACCCACATCAGGAACACACAACCTCCCTTGATACCTCAATACACTGTCTTCTCCTAAGGAGAATGACTCGTTCGTCTTGCCAAGAACCGATTCCTTTAACTCCATCAATAGTTGATCGAGGTGTTGTTTGGACTTTACCTCAACCACCAATGATGACTCGGAGTTATGATGAACCGTGGCACCTCCATTTAGCGAACTCACCAATCGCACTCCCAATCTAGTCAAACGATGAACATCGTTTACTAGATCTTTCTTGTCTTCTTCGATATGAGACACACTACCCATAGTCATATGGCTTAAAGCATCCGCCACCACATTTGACTTGCCGGGATGATATAGCACACTCATATCATAATCTTTCAACAACTCTAACCACCTTCTTTGTCGAAGATTCAAATCTTTTTGGGTAAACACATATTGAAGGCTCTTATGATCAGTGAAAACATCCACATGAACACCATACAAGTAGTGTCTCCATATTTTTAAAGCAAACACCACGACCGCTAACTCAAGGTCATGAGTAGGATAATTTCTCTCATGTACCTTAAGTTGCCGCGAAGCATAGGCAATCACCTTCCCATTTTGCATAAGCACACACCCCAAACCTACGCGGGATACATCACAATACACAATGAACCCTTTAGATCCTTCCGGTAAAGTTAACACCAGAGCGGAAGTAAGCCTATCCTTCAATAATTGAAAACTCCTCTCGCATGCCTCTGACCATTCAAACTTTTTACCTTTTTGAGTCAATGAAGTCAAAGTAGATGCAATGGATGAAAAGCCTTCTACGAACCTTCGATAATAACCCGCTAGACCCAAGAAACTCCTAATATCAGTTGGGGTCAAGGGTCTAGGCCAGTTTCTTACCGCATCTGTCTTCCTTGGGTCTACCTCAACTCCCTCACTAGAGATAATGTGCCTAAAAAATGCCACCGACCTCAGCCAAAACTCGCACTTGCTATACTTGGCGAACAATTTATGTTCTCTAAGGGTTTGCAATACTACTCTTAGATGATCCATGTGGTCAACCTCATTTTTCGAATACACCAAGATATCATCGATAAATACAATAATGAATGAATCAAGGAAATTTCGAAACACTCTGTTCATCAGATCCATAAACGCCGCCGGAGCATTTGTGAGACCAAAAGACATAACCACGAACTCATAATGCCCATATCGAGTCCGAAAAACTGTCTTTGGAATATCTTCATTTCTCACCCTAAGCTGGTGGTACCCTGACCTCAAATCAATCTTTGAGAAGTAACTCGCTCCTTGGAGTTGATCAAATAAATCATCAATCCGAGGAAGAGGATACTTGTTCTTGATAGTTACCTTGTTGAGTTGTCGGTAGTCAATACACATTCTCAAGGACCCATCCTTCTTTTTCACGAACAAGACCGGAGCACCCCATGGAGAAATTCTAGGCCTTATAAAGCCCTTGTCTAGCAAATCTTTAAGTTGTGCCTTCAATTCCTTTAACTCGGCCGGAGCCATTATATAAGGAGGAATAGAGATAGGATTTGTTTCCGGTAGCAAATCGTTACCGAAATCAATTTCCCGTTCGGGAGGAATGCCAGGAAGGTCATCAGGAAAGACCTCCGTAAATTCACTCACCACGGGGACTGACTCTATAGGAGGAACTTCAGAATCCACTTCTTGGACTCTCACAATATGGTAGAGACACCCCTTCGAGATCATTTTACACGCCTTTAGGCATGTTATGAAACGACCTCTAGGAAGAGAATTTCCACCCTTCCACTCAATAACGGGTTCATTTGGGAAACAAAACCTCACAATTTTGGTCCTACAATCGATGGAAGCAAAACTAGCATGCAACCAGTCCATACCTAATATGACATTAAAATCAAACATGTCTAGCTCAACCAGATCAATATGAGAAACTCTATGAGGCATTGAAATAGGACAATTTCGATAGACCCTTTTTGCTACCACTGATTCACCAACCGGAGTAGACACCAAAATAGGTTCATGCAAAACATCGGGTAATGTACTAAACTTCTTAGCTACCCATGGAGTAACGAAAGACAAAGTAGCACCCGGATCAAGTAATGCATACACATCAATGGCAAAGATTTGTAACATACCAGTCACCACATCGGGATGGTCATCTCTAGAACGAAGAGCATAAAAACGGTTCTTTTTGGGAGCACTATTAGAACCACTTGGCTAACCACCTTTTTCTTGTCTTTTAGCATTAGGACAATCTCGAACTCGATGACCATTTTTCCCGCAACCAAAGCAAATCCCCGTTCCTACCAAATATTCTCCATAGTGACCTTTCCCACACTTAGAACATGTGGCCTTCTCATTAGATGAGTTCCCATCCTTTCCCTTGGCAACTTTTGGTCTAGGAGCTTTAGAATCCCTAGTCTTGGGAAATTTGGATGGAACGTGGTTTAAGAACCGCTTCTTGAATCTA
>JABWTJ010001011.1:55000-62500 GCA_016801875.1 Solanum sitiens
GGTCAGACAACATCGGGCGTGGCATGCCATCCTCGCCCTTGGGCAGCACACACGGTCAGACGACGTTGGGCGTGGCATGCCATCATCGCCCTTGGACAGCATGCACGATCGGACGACGTCAGGCGTGGCATGCCATCATCGTCCTTGGACTGCCCAGACAGTCGGACAACATAAGGCGTTGCATGCCATCATCGCCCTTGGGCAGCACACACGGTCGGACGATGTCGGGCGTCGCATACAATCATGACCCTTTGACAGCACACACGGTAGGACGACATCGGGAGTTGCATGCCATCATCGCCCTTGGACTGCACGCACGATCGGACGACGTTTGGTGTGGCATACCATCATCGCCCTTAGGCACTAGATGGTCAAACGACATCAGGCGTGGCATACCATCATGGCCATTTGACGGTACACACGATCGGACGACGTCGGGCGTTGCATGCCATCATCGCCCTTGGACTACACGCACGGTCGGACGACGTCGAGAGTGGCATGCCATTATGGCCCTTGGGCAGCACACACGGTCGGACGCCGTCGAGCATTGCATGCTATCATCGCCCTTGGACTGCAAGCACGGTTGAACGACATCGGGCATGGCATGCCATCATCGCCCTTGCACAGGAAGCACGATCGGACGACGTCGGGCGTGGCATGCAATCAATGCCTTTGGACTACTTAACACGGTCGAACGACGTCGGGCGATGCATGCCATCATCGCCTTTGGACTAGGTGACACAGTCGGACGACGTCGGGCGTGGCATGCCATCATCGACCTTGGGCAGCACACACGGTCAGATGACGTTGGGCGTGGCATGCCATCATCGCCTTTGGACAGCACGCACGGTCGGACGACGTCAAGCGTGGCATGCCATCATCGCACTTGGACTGCCCGCATGGTCGGACGACGTCAGGCGTGGCATGCCATCATCGCCCTTGGGCAGCACACACTGTCGGACGATGTCGGGCGTCGCATGCAATCATGGCCCTTTTACAGCACACACGGTAGGACGACGTCGGGCGTTGCATGCCATCATCGCCCTTGGACTGCACACACGATCGGACGACATCAGGCGTGGCATTCCATCATCGCCCTTGGGGACCACACGGTCGAACGACATCGGGCATGGCATGCCATTATGGCCCTTTGATAGCACACACGGTCGGACAACGTCGGGCTTTGCATGCCATCATCGCTCTTGGAATGCATGCACGGTCGGACGACGTCGGGCGTGACATGCCATCATGGCCCTTGGGCAGCCCACACGGTCGGACGACGTCGGACGTGGCATGCCATCATCGCCCTTGGACTGCACGCATGGTCGAATGACGTCGGGCGTGGCATGCCATCATCGCCCTTGGATAGCACGTACGGTCGGACGACGTCGGGCGTGGCATACCATCAATGCCTTTGGATTACTTGACACGGTCGGACGACGTCGGGCGATGCATGCGATCATCGCCTTGGGACTAGGTGACACGGTCGGACGACGTCGAGCGTGGCATGCCATCATCGCCCTTGGGCAGCACACACGGTCGGACGACGTCGGGCGTGGCATGCCATCATGGCCCTTGGGCAGCACACACGGTCGGACGACGTCGGGCGTGGCATGCCATCATCGCCCTTGGGTAGCACACACGGTCAAGCGACGTTGGGCGTGGCATGCCATCATCGCCCTTGGACAACACGCACGGTCGGACGACGTTAGGCGTGGAATGCCATCATTGCCCTTGGACTGCATGCACGATCGAACGACGTCTGGCGTGGCATGCCATCATCGCCCTTGGACACCACAGGGTCGGACGGCATCGGGCGTGGCATGCCATCATAGACCTTTGACAGCACACACGGTCAGACGACATCGGGCGTTGCATGCCATCATCGTCCTTGGACAGCATGCACGGTCGGACGACGTCGGGCTTGGCATGCCATCATGGCGCTTGGACAGCACACACAGTCGGACGACGTCGGGCATGGCATGCCATCATGGCCCTTTGACAGCACACACGGTGGGACGATGTCGGGCGTGGCATGCCATCATCGCCCTTGCACTGCACGCACGGTTGAATTACGTCGGGCGTGGCATGCCATCATTGCCTTTTGACTAGTTGACATGGTCGGACGACGTCTGGTGTGGCATGCCATCATCGCCTTTGGACTAGTTGACACGGTCGGACGACGTTGGGCGTGGCATACCATCATCGCCTTTGGACTAGTTGACACGGTCGGACGACGTCGGGCGTGGCATGCCATCATAGCTGTTGGACAGCACATATGGTCGGACGACGTCGGTCCTGGCATGCAATCAATGCCTTTGGACTACTTAACACGGTCAAACGACGTCGGGCGATGCATGCCATCATCGCCTTTGGACTAGGTGACACAGTCGGACGACGTCAGGCGTGGCATGCCATCATCGCCCTTGGGCAGCACACACGGTCAGATGATGTTGGGCGTGGCATGCCATCATCGCCTTTGGACAGCACGCACGGTCGGACAACTTCAGGCGTGGCATGCCATCATCGCACTGGCATGGATCATCGCACTTGGGCTGCCCAATGGTCGGATGACGTCAGGCGTGGCATACCATCATCGCCCTTGGGCAGCACACATGGTCGGACGATGTCGGGCGTCGCATGCAATCATGGCCCTTTGACAGCACACACGGTAGGACGACGTCGGGCGTTGCATGCCATCATCGCCTTTGAACTGCACGCACGATCGGACGACGTCTGGCGTGGCATGCCATCATTGCCCTTGGACACCACACGGTCGAACGACATCAGGCGTAGCATACCATCATGACCCTTTGACAGCACACGGTCGAACGACGTCGGGCGTTGCATGCCATCCTCGCCCTTGGACCACACGCACGGTCAGACGACGTCGGGCGTGGCATGCCATCATGGCCCTTGGGCAGCACACACGGTCGGACGACGTCGGGCGTGGCATGCCATCATCGCCCTTGGACTGCACGCACAATCGAACGACGTCGGGCGTGGCATGCCATCATCGCCCTTGGTCAGCACGCACGGTCGGACGACGTCGGGCGTGGCATGCCATCAATGCCTTTGGACTACTTGACACAGTAGGATGACGTCGGACGATGCATGCTATCATCGCCTTTGGACTAGGTGACACGGTCGGACGACGTCGGGCGTGGCATGCCATCATCGCCCTTGGGCAGCACACACGGTCGGACGACATCGTGCGTGGCATGCCATCATCGCCCTTGGGGAGCACACACGGTCAAATGACGTTGTGCGTGGCATGCCATCATCGCCCTTGGACAGCACGCATGGTCGGATGACGTCAAGCATGGCGTGCCATCATCGCCCTTGGACTGCACGCACGATCGAACAACGTCTGGCGTGACATGCAATTATTTCCGTTGGTCACCACACAGTCGGACGGCATCAGGCGTGGCATGCCATCATGGACCTTTGACAGCACACACGGTCAGACAATGTCGGGCGTTGCATGCCATCATCGTCCTTGGACTTCACGCATGGTCGGACGACGTCGGGCGTGGCATGCCATCATCGCCCTTGCACTGCACGCACGGTTGAATTACGTCGGGCGTGGCATGCCATCATTGCCTTTTGACTAGTTGACATGGTCGGACGACGTCTGGTGTGGCTTGCCATCATCGCCTTTGGACTAGTTGACACGGTCGGACGACGTTGGGCGTGGCATGCCATCATCGCCTTTGGACTAGTTGACACGGTCGGACGACGTCGGGCGTGGCATGCCATCATAGCTGTTGGACAGCACATATGGTCGGACGACGTCGGTCCTGGCATGCAATCAATGCCTTTGGACTACTTAACACGGTCGAACGACGTCGGGCGATGCATGCCATCATCGCCTTTGGACTAGGTGACACAGTCGGACGACGTCGGGCGTGGCATGCCATCATCGCCCTTGGGCAGCACACACGGTCAAATGACGTTGGGCGTGGCATGCCATCATCGCCTTTGGACAGCACGCATGGTCGGACAACGTCAGGCGTGGCATGCCATCATCGCACTTGGACTGCCCGAATGGTCGGATGACGTCAGGTGTGGCATACCATCATCGCCCTTGGGCAGCACACACGGTCGGACGATGTCGGGCGTCGCATGCAATCATGACCCTTTGACAGCACACACGGTAGGACGACGTCGGGCGTTGCATGCCATCATCGCCTTTGAACTGCACGCACGATCGGACGACGTCTGGCGTGGCATGCCATCATTGCCCTTGGACACCACACGGTCGAACGACATCCGGCGTAGCATACCATCATAACCCTTTGACAGCACACGGTCGAACGACGTCGGGCGTTGCATGCCATCCTCGCCCTTGGACCACACGCACGGTCAGACGACGTCGGGCGTGGCATGCCATCATGGCCCTTAGGCACCACACACGGTCGGACGACGTCGGGCGTGGCATGCCATCATTGCCCTTGGACTGCACGCACGATCGAACGACGTCGGGCGTGACATGCCATCATCGCCCTTGGTCAGCACGCATGGTCGGACGACGTTGGGCGTGGCACGCCATCAATGCTTTTGGACTACTTCACACAGTAGGAAGACGTCGGGCGATGCATGCCATCATCGCCTTTGGACTAGGTGACACGGTCGGACAACGTCGGGCGTGGCATGCCATCGTCGCCCTTGGGCAGCACACACGGTCGGACGACATCGTGCGTGGCATGCCATCATCGCCCTTGGGGAGCACACACGGTCAAATGACGTTGTGCGTGGCATGCCATCATCGCCCTTGGACAGCACGCATGGTCGGATGACGTCAAGCATGGCGTGCCATCATCGCCCTTGGACTGCAAGCACGATCGAACAACGTCTGGCGTGACATGCAATTATTTCCCTTGGTCACCACACAGTCGGACGACATCGGGCGTGGCATGCCATCATGGACCTTTGACAGCACACACGGTCAGACAATGTCGGGCGTTGCATGCCATCATCGTCCTTGGACTTCACGCACGGTCGGACGACGTCGGGCGTGGCATGCCATCATCGCCCTTGCACTGCACGCACGGTTGAATTACGTCGGGCGTGGCATGCCATCATTGCCTTTTTGACTAGTTGACACTGGTCCGGGACGAAGTCGGGTATGGCATGCCATCATCGCCCTTGGATAGCACGCACGGTCGGACGACGTCGGGCGTGGCATGCCATCATCGCCTTTGGACTAGTTGACACGGTCGGACGACGTCGGGCGATGCATGCGATCATCGCCTTTGGACTAGGTAACTCGATCGGACGACTTCGGGCGTGGCATGCCATCATCGCCCTTGGGTAGCACACACGGTAAGATGACGTCGGTCGTAACATGACATCATCGGCCTTGGGCAGCACACACGGTCAAACGACGTTGGGCGTGGCATGCCATCTTCTTCCTTGGACAACACGCACGGTCGGACGACGTTAGGCGTGGAATGCCATCATCGCCCTTGGACTGCACGCACGATCGAACGACGTCTGTTGTGGCATGCCATCATCGCCCTTGGGCACCACAAGGTCAGACGGCATCGGGCGTGGCCTGCCATCATGGACCTTTGATAGCACACACGGTCAGACGACATCGGGCGTTTCATGCCATCATCGTCCTTGCACTGCATACACGATCGGACGACGTCGGGCGTGGCATGCCATCATGGCACTTGGACAGCACACACGGTCGGACGACGTCGGGCATGGCATGCCATCATGGCCCTTTGACAGCACACAAGGTCGGACGACGTCGGGCGTGGCATGCCATCATCCCCCTTGGACTGCACGCACGGTCGAACGACGTCGGGCGTGGCATGTCATCATTGCCCTTGGACAGCACACACGGTCGGCCATTGTTGGGCGTGTCATGCCATCATAACCCTTGGACAGCACACACGGTCGAACATTGTCGGACGTGCCTGCACACAACGGTCGGTCGTGGCTTGCGCGACATTGTTTGAGCTCTAGTCGAAACATCTGGATGTTCATGCCGTACATAAATCAAAGGAGTTTGAAACAATTTTCATGCATAACAAACATATTCATCTACTTTCCATTATCTATTCTCAACGTTTCCGCCTCACGTTGCTCGTTCGTATCATTTTTCATTACTTTTATGGTTTGTACGATATTGAAACATCTTTTATTTGTGCAAATATGTAGCCTATCATTACTTTGACAAGTTTAGAAGTGTTTTCGAGCATTTTTGTATTTTTCCGACATTTAATCATTATTTTATAATTTATTTTTATGGTTTATTATTTTTTACGTCTCGTTTTAAAAATTAAAATGTACTAAATTTTTTATTTTAAGGTTACTATATTAATTTGTGAATTTTCTGTGTTGATTTCATATTTTTTCGATATTTTTCCTATTTGTTATTAATTTATTACTAATTTTTGGAAATTTTGGAAAAAAATAAAAATTAAAAACAATTGTTGAAAAATACTTTTTTTATATATAAAAGTCATTTGTGAAAGATAATGTGTGTTTGTACCTTAGAACGTGCATATTTGGATTGTACATTTCCATTATGATTCTCTAGAAAATCCATGTATACTCCTGTCACATGGGTAAAACTTTTTTAAACATATATAAGGGGGGTAGAGGTGTTGGAGGAAGACTGAGGCACAGTCAGGCGGACAGCATACGCATCCCATGGGCTTAGTAGGCGTGCTGCGTGGGCGCTTGATGGCATGCATGGCTTTTCCGTGCTACACCGTTGGGCGTTTACAAAAACACGCCGGCAACGTCGGCGGGGCGAGTGAGGCGAAGGCAGGAGGACGTCACGGGCATCCTGTGGGCTTAGTAAGCGTGCTGCGTGGGCTCTTGATGGCATGCCTGGCTTGTTCGTGCTACGCCGTTGGGCGTTTACAAAAACACGCTGGCGACATCGACGGGGCGAGTGAGGTGAAGGCAGGTCAACATCACGGGCATCCTGTGGGCTTAGTAAGCGTGCTGCGTGGGCTCTTGATGGCATGCATGGCTCGTCCGTGCTACGCCGTTGGGGGTTTACAAAAACATGTCGGCGACGTCTGCGGGGCGTTTGAGGCGAAAGCACGCGGACGTCAAGGGCGTCCTGTGGGCTTAGTAGGCGTGCTGCATGGGCGCTTGATGGCATCCATGGCTCGTCCGTGCTATGTTGTTGGGCGCTTACAAAAACATGTTGGCGACGTCTGTGGGGCGACTGAGGCGTAACAATAAGGACGTCATGGATGTCCTGTGGGCTAAGTAGGCGTGCTGCGTGGGCGTTTGATGGCATGCATGGATTGTTCGTGCTACGCCGTTGAGCGCTTACAAAAACATGCCAGCGACGTCTGCAGGGCGACCGTGCGTTGCCGAGGGAACTTCTCACGATCGCTTTTATTGAAGCGTTTGGTGTGGAAACAGCAGTGCTTTCGGGCGAGTGGGGAGTTCTAGAGCTTCTGTTACGGCTAACTCTAGGCGTCGCACGCACGGGGCATGTAAGGCCATGTACGGCCAGACGCTACT
>JABWTJ010001011.1:80000-85000 GCA_016801875.1 Solanum sitiens
GAAATTTCGGAAAAAAATAAAAATAAAAACAATTGTTGAAAAAATACTTTTTTATATATAAAAGTCATTTGTGAAAGATAATGTGTGTTTGTACCTTAGAACGTGCATATTTGGGTTGTAAATTTCCATTATAATTCTAAAGAAAGTCCATGTTTACTCCTGTCACATGGGTAAAACTTTTTTAAGCATATATAAGGGGGGTAGAGGTGTTGGAGGAAGACTGAGGCGCAGGCAGGCGGACGGCATACGTATCCCATGGGCTTAGTAGGCGTGCTGCGTGGGCGCTTGATGGCATGCATGGCTTGTCCGTGCTACGCCGTTGGGCGTTTACAAAAACACGCCGGCGACGTCGGCGAGGCGAGTGAGGCAAAGGCAGGAGGACGTCACGGGCTTCCTGTGGGCTTAGTAGGCGTGCTGCGTGGGCGCTTGATGGCATGCATGGCTTGTCCGTGCTACGCCGTTGGGCGTTTATAAAAACACGCCGGCGACGTCGACGGGGCGAGTGAGGTGAAGGCAGGCCAACGTCACGGGCGTCCTGTGGTCTTAGTAGGCGTGCTGCGTGGGCTCTTGATGGTATGCATGGCTCGTCCGTGCTACGCCGTTGGCCGTCTACAAAAACATGTCGGCGACGTCTGCGGGGCGTTTGAGGCGAAAGCACGCGGACGTCAAGGGCGTCATGTGGGCTTAGTAGGCGTGCTGCGTGGGCGCTTGATGCCATCCATGGCTCGTTCATGCTATGTCATTGGGCGCTTACAAAAACATGTCGGCGACGTCTGCGGGGCGACTGAGGCGTAACAAGGCGGACGTCATGGGCGTCCTGTTGGCTTAGTAGGCGTGCGGCATGGGCGTTTGATGGCATGCATGGCTTGTCCGTGCTACGCCTTTGGGCGCTTACAAAAACATGCCAGCGACGTCTGCAGGGCGACCGTGCGTTGCCGAGGGAACTTCTCACGATCGCTTTTATAGAAACGTTTGGTGTGGAAACAGCAGTGCTTTCGGGCGGGAGTTCTAGAGCTTCTGTTACGGCTAACTCTAGGCGTCGCACGCACGGGGCACGTAAGGCCATGTACGGCCAGACGCTACTATAGATCGGGCGTGGGCAGTTCCCCTGTGTGAACCTTCGTCTTCCTCCAACAATCTCTGCAGTGATTGAATTCTCAACTCCCTTAGGCACGCGCGCAACGGCGGGTATAGCATTGGCTTTGCAAAGAAGGCATTCGACATCGTCGCACGACATCTCATGTCGGGCGTCGAGGTAGATGTCGGGCGTGCATCGTTGGAGCTATTCACGTACGGCGCATGAGTGGTATTAGGCATGTGTGGTTAGGTTGGATCCCTACTTCGAGCAGCGACGTCCTAACTCGCATGCTATCTGGGTGGCGGATGAAGCGCAACCTAGGCTTGATGGACGTCGGAATCCTGTGTTGCATACCTACTACCAAGGCATTGTGCACGTGCAATCGGTCACCTTTCTCCCCTCGTATTCCATGTGCGGGGTGAACCCAAAAGACGCTCTCGCGTCCCACGCCTTCCCTCGCTTCGTCGTGCGATGGCGTGGTCCGCGAGCGGCGCCTCAAATTATCGGATATGGTAGACGCAGTGGGCATGGGGCCTTCACCGGCTCCTATCTGCCCAAAACGAATGCTCCTTGCGAATGATTGCCGCGCTCGCCTTGGACCCGACCGTGCTTGAACGGCCACGCCTCTCTCATGCGGCATGCGGCGTCATTGAGGAATTCTAACTGGTTGATCCTTCCAGTAGTCATATGCTTGTCTCAAAGATTAAGCCATGCATGTGTAAGTATGAACAAATTCAGACTGTGAAACTGCGAATGGCTCATTAAATCATAGTTTATTTGATGGTATCTACTACTCGGATAACCGTAGCAATTCTAGAGCTAATACGTACAACAAACCCCAACTTCTGGAAGGGAGGCATTTATTAGATAAAAGGTCGACGCGGGCTCAGCCCGTTGCTGCGATGATTCATGATAACTCGATGGATCACACAGCCATCGTTCTGGCGATGCATCAATAAAATTTCAGCCCTATCAACTTCTGATGGTAGGATATTGGTATACCATGGTGGTGACGGGTGACGGAGAATTAGGGTTCGATACAGGAAAGGGAGCCTGAGAAACGGCTACCACATCCAAGGAAGGCAGCAGGCGCGTAAATTACCCAATCCTGACACGGGGAGGTAGTGACAATAAATAACAATACCGGGCTCTATGAGTCTGGTAATTGGAATGAGTACAATATAAATCCCTTAACAAGGATCCATTGGAGGGCAAGTCTGGTGCTAGCATCCGTGGTAATTCCAGCTCCAATAGCGTATATTTAAGTTGTTGCAGTTAAAAAGCTCGTATTTGGACTTTGGGATAGGCCGTTCGGTCCGCCCTAAGTGTTGAGATATACGTTCTACGACGATGAAGCACTTGTCCAATAACTAAGCCCTATTGCGAGGTTTTTCGTGACGTTGATTGCGTCTGTCAAGACTAATGACATGTTAAGGGACTAATAACGATGTCGCTTTAAGAGGTTTTTTGGAATGTCGGGTGCGATTTTAAAGTCAAGTGAGACGTCAAGGGGCAAATAGGTCTGCATACGCAGCACGGGCATTCCACTTCCGCGGCCAGGCGACATTTGCCAAAGCGTGCGTAGAATGGGCGTGGATTGCAAAATTTGCCCTTGGACTGCACACGTGGTCAGACGACGTCGGGCGTGGCATGCCATCATCGCCTTTGGACTACTTCACACGGTCGGACGACGTCGCCCGTGGCATGCCATTATAGCCCTCGGGCAGCACACACGGTCGGACGACGTCGGGCGTGGCATGCCATCATTGACTTTGGACTAGTTGACACGGTCGAACGACGTCGAGCATGGCATGCCATCATCGCCCTTGGATAGCATGCACGGTCGAACGACGTCGGGCATGGCATGTCATCATTGCCCTTGGGCAGCATACACGATCGGACGACATCGGGCGTAACATGTCGTCATCGCCTTTGGAATAGGTGACACGATTGGAGGACGTCAAGCGTGGCATGCCATCATCTCCATTGGGCATCACACACGGTAGGACGACGTCGGGCATCGCATTCCATCATCGCCCTTGGACAGCATGCATGGTCGGACGACGTCCACATACGGTCGGACGATGTCGGGCGTGGCATTCCATCATCGCCCTTGGACTTCACGCACGGTCGAACGACGTCGGGCGTGCCATGCCATCATCGCCCTTGGGCAGCACACATGGTCGAACGTGGTAGTCCATCATCGCCCTTGGACAGCACGCACGATCGAACATCATCGGGCGTGGCATGCCATCATGGCCCTCTGACAGCACACACGGTCGGACGACGTAGGGCGTGGCATGCCATCATCGCCCCTTGACTGCACGCACGATCGAACCACGTCGGGCGTGGCATGCCATCATCGCCCTTGAACAGCACGCACGGTCGGACAACGTCGGGAAGTGCATGCCATCATCGCCCTTAGGCGGCACACATGGTCGGGTGACGTCGGACGTGGCATACCATCATCGCCCTTGGACAGCACACCGTGGCATGTCATCATGGCCCTTTGACAGCACGCACGGTCGGACGACGTCGGGCGTGGCATGCCATCATCGCCCTTGGACTGCACACACGGTCAGACGACGTTGGGTGTGGCATGCCATCATCGCCCTTGGACAGCATGCATGATCGGACGACATCAGTCGTGGCATGCCATCATCGCTCTGGGACTGCCCGCACGGTCGAACGACATCAGGCGTGGCATGCCATCATCGCCCTAGGGCAGCACACACGGTCGGACGATGTCGGGCGTCGCATGCAATCATGGCCCTTTGACAGCACACACAGTAGGACGACGTCGGGCATTGCATGCCATCATCGCCCTTGGACACCACACGGTCGAACGACATCAGACGTGGCATACCATCATGGCTCTTTGACAGCACACGGTCGAACGACGTCGGGCATTGTATGCCATCATCGCACTTGGACCACACGCACGGTCGGACGACGTCGAGCGTGGCATGCCATCATGGCCCTTGGGCAGCACACACGGTCGGACGACGTCGGGCCTAGCATGCCATTATCGACCTTAGGCAGCACATACAGTCGGACGACGTCGGACGTGGCATGCCATCATCGCCCTTGGACAGCACGCACGGTTGGACGACGTCAGGCGTGGCATGTCATCATGGCCCTTTGACAGCACGCACGGTCGGACGACGTCGGGCGGGGCATGCCATCATTGCCTTTGGACTGCATGCACGGTCGGACGATGTCGGGCATGGCATGCCATCATTGCCCTTGGATTGCACGCACGGTCGAACGACGTCGGCGTGGCATGCCATCAATGCCTTTGGACTACTTGACACGGTCGAACGACGTCGGGTGATGCATGCCATCATCGCTTTTGGACTAGGTGACACGATCGAACGATGTCGGGCGTGGCATGCCATCATCGCCCTTGGGAAGCACACACGGTCAGATAACGTCGGGCTTGGTATGCCATCATCGTCCTTGGGCAGCACACATGGTCAGACGACGTTGGGTGTCGCATGCCATCATCGCCCTTGGACAGCATGTACGATCGGACGACGTTAGGCGTGGCATGCCATCATCGCCCTGGGACTGCCCGCACGGTCGAATGGCGTCAGGCAAGGCATGCCATCATCGCCCTAGGGCAGCACACACGGTCGGACGATGTCGGGCGTCGCATGCAATCAAGGCCCTTTGACAGCACACAGAGTAGGACGACGTTGTACGTTGCATGCCATCATCGCCCTTGGTCTGCACGCATGATCGGACGGCGTCTGGCGTGGCATGCCATCATCTCCCTTGGACAACACACGGTCGAACGACATCAAGCTTGGCATACCATCATGGCCCTTTGACAGCACACGATCGAACGACGTCGGCCGTTGTATGCCATCATCGTCCTTGGACCACACGTACGGTCGGACGACGTCAGGCGTGGCATGCC
>JABWTJ010001011.1:90000-96902 GCA_016801875.1 Solanum sitiens
TTGCGAATGATTGCCGCGCTCGCCTTGGACCCGACCATGCTCGAATGGGCACGCCTCTCTCATGCGGCACGCGGCGTCATTGAGGAATTCTAACTAGTAGATCCTTCCAGTAGTCATATGCTTGTCTCAAAGATTAAGCCATACATGTGTAAGTATGAACAAATTCAGACTGTGAAACTGCGAATGGCTCATTAAATCAGTTATAGTTTATTTGATGGTATCTACTACTCGGATAACCGTAGTAATTCTAGAGCTAATACGTACAACAAACCCCGACATCTGGAAGGGAGGCATTTATTAGATAAAAGGTCGACGCGGGCTCAACCCATTGCTGCGATGATTCATGATAACTCGATGGATCACACGGCCATCGTTCTGGCGATGCATCATTAAAATTTCAGCCCTATCAACTTCCGATGGTAGGATATTGGCCTACCATGCTGGTGACGGGTGACGGAGAATTAGGGTTCCATTCTGGAAAAGGAGCCTGAGAAACTGTCACATCCGGGTTTACCCCCCAGACGTAACCGGCGTCGTTGTCCTCTCGGAGGACTAAGACAAGCCTCTTAGCTTCGTCATAGCATTCATCGACTAAAAATCAGAAAGAATTTAAAACTTTTTATCTAAAACTACTCGGAGGTTTACATAGACCTCTACATACACATCATTATATATATCAAGTATACATAGACTTGTTCATATACGAAGATTACTTAGTCTTCTACTTTTATTTCATACACTTTTATATTTAGAAAATAATAGTCATAAAACCGTCTCATCTCATAAACCATCTATCGATTACAATAAGTCTTGGGCATAGCCCTACATCAAATGAAAGAAGCCGCATATAGGCTGTCTACTACATCGTCTCAAGAGAATAACAGAGTCAACATAGAATCACAGTAACTACACATCATAAAAGAGAGATGTCGGCCACGTCCTCGAGAGAGTGAGGACCTACCACTTGGATGGAAAAATACCCAAGTCTTCCTTCCTAGCAATTTGGATCAAGCTCAACGACCCGAACCTAAAATGTTTGGGAAAAGGGAAAGAAAAGGGATTAGTACTCCACATGTACTAAGTATGGAATCTCATATACAATTACCAATCAAATATATTTAGAAAGGGACATTTATGAAAACATAATAGACTACATATTCAATTAAACCATAGCAAAGCAAAGCATACTAATGATAACCTTCAATAAGTCACAAGTGCAATGATCAAGTAAAATTACCATATCTCCTACTCAATCAAGTAACCTACCAAGACAACAATTAGCAATTTACTTACCAACATACTCTTCATGTCATGATACATCCTTCTTCAAGCAAGGACAACAACATTATATTCATAAGCATATTACTCAACATACAAACCATTTACATCATACCATCGCTTTACATGTATAATATTGACCTCTCAAAGTTCCTATCAAGGCAAACTAGTGCAAGGCGTAGGTAGAGTCCCATACCCCTACCTAAGCTATAGCCAACCTCTCAAGTTACTTTGATTAGCCTATACCTTATTCATTCATTCATTTTAGTTTAGGGAACATTTGCCTTAACCGACATAGACCACATAATCGAATGTGGAATCCGGTGTCATGAAACCTTACACCGATGGAAGGTGGTCTACCGGCCAAGGTAGAACCTAACGTTAACATATCTATCTAGGTGGATCCACTAGCTAGTATCCTATGGTGGCAACATAGTTCAAGAACTAAGAGATAGGTATTCCCTCTATATACCATTCGGTAATGGGGCCTCACCTCATGAGAATTCATGAGTGAATATTTCTCAAGGAAAGTCAACACTTCATGTAGATCCATAGGTGAGTATTCCTCTAAGGGAAGTCAACACTCTATAAAGAACAAATGGTGAATATTCCTCTAAGGGAAGTCAACACCTCTCAATGTCAAGTTCGCTCGGTGCTAAGCTAAGTCTCCATTTGTAGAGAAACCTTTAATCTTTATTAATCTTCTCAATTTAATTAGATAGAAGGGTCAATCCCTTGTATATCATCATTATAGCTCAAATAAGAATTGTATGAGAATTAGTTCTTTCATTAACAATCCATATGGGTGAAGTCAACCCTCGTACATCTCATCATAATAGGGCACATCGTACAACTTCCCTATATTACATTACACCGCAACCTCACAACCAACCTAAGCATATCAATTCATGTATCATATCAACTTTCACATCAATCAAAGCATACTTCAACATAACATTATCACTTGATGACAATTAACGATAATTTGAAGTAAAGGCTAGGATCATCAAGACTTACCAATACTCCTCCCTAGTCCATCAATAAAGGACCATACCATTAACCCATAGATCAACCAATCTTAGATCATCACGTCAATGTAATTCAATAATAAATCACAAGAACTAATCAAGGAGAAGCACTATACTCTGAAGCAATACTACATCAAAGATTAGTAACATGATCTCAAGTGTATCTTCTTAACTTAGATTCAATATTCAAGAACATAGGTGTGAAGAACTTCAATTAATCATAATAGACCCATAATCAATGCAATGACAATCATTAAAGACCATTTAACTAATTAGGAGATCAGTTCTATCAAACTCAACCTAATCCATATCAATTCTACATTTAGGGTTAAGGGTTAGGGGACATCACCCACAATCTAGATCAAACTACATCAATTCGCCAAAGTCAAGTTACAATTCATGATAATCTATTCATTCTAACCCAAGGAATACCTAATTAACTCAATTCACATAATCAAATTCGGATTTGGATGAAACCCATAAGAAACTCAACTTTTTGGAAAAAGCTTTGAAGGAACCCTTTGAGGAAAGAATCTCAAAGGTGAATTAGATCCCATACCTTAAGGTTTGATGACGTTTTGATGGTGAATTTCGTGCTAATCCATCCCCCAATGATCTCCCCAAGTTGATCTCCAATGGAGTCTTCCAATAGAGAGAGAAAGTAGAGAGAAGGAAGAGAGTTTTGTTTTTGAGAGAATGATTAGGCTAATGAGGGTTGGGTATTTATAGTGGGGTCTTAAGTCACTTAATTAGTCTCTCTTAAACCCCTAATTACCCCTAAGACACTTAATTAATTAACTAACTAAAAAATAACTTTTCCATAACTGCCACAGACCTTCCACGACGGATCCCCGACGACGGTCCGTCGTGGGCGTGACGGACTGGCTTCCCTCCGTCCTGCACATCCGTCACGCTGGTCAGAGGCTTGTGCAGGCGGAGGAAAAGTCCAAGCACTAAGGCTGGCACGACGGAGGCCTCAACGCCCCGTCGCGCCTGTGACGCCCCGTCATGGGGTCCGTCATGCCCTGCTGCTTCAAGGGTCCTCCTCGAGGGTCCTTGTTTGGTCCTTGGGGAGTCGTCCCCCGACTTTTCCAACATGATACCATCCCACACAATATTTTACACCTATAGTTACAACCGTTTACCAAATTCCGACTCTTTAACTAGGTTAAATCAAAAGGACACTCTAGCCCTCTTATGAACCAATTTGCCGGACGTTTAAGAGTTTCGGTTCCAACACCACTTCAAAGACTCTAAATATGCCTAATTGGCTAGGAACACTGGTTTAGATCCTAAGGAGTTCATTTAAGTCTTATCACATGACCTCGATATTTCAAAATGTTACATTATCCCCCCCTTAGGAACATTCGTCCCCGAATGACACCAAACACTCTTAAAAGAGGGAGTAAACTCAAGACTAGCAGCTCAACCAATTCACAATATTCCGTAGCATGAACTACATTATTTCATAAAAATACTTCAAAACATCAATTTACCATACATGATCTCAACATTTCGTCATAAGGTTTTTCTCCTTTTTATACAGGCATGAGCTCAATCATTTATCACTCAATTGAAATAGTACAAAGTTCATTTTATCAATATGCTCAATACAATATCAGCAAGGATTTAACCATACCTAAATCACAAAACTTGACTCAAATATGCAAGAAACAAGACAACTTCCAATTTGTCTAAGGTCACCTTAAAGTGACTCCATTTTTTTTTGAAGTCTCCAAAACTAGGAGTTTTGCTAAGTTTCACAAAACAACAGAGATTCACAATCTCTAACGCATTTATATCATTAGAGAGAGATACTAACCTTAAACATCAAAAAGATGAGGATAACGGGTTTTCATGTCGGCCTCCGCCTCCCATGTTGCACCCTCTACTAGGTGGTTCCTCCATAACACCTTTACGGAAGCTACCTCCTTGTTCCTCAACTTTTTCACTTGCCTATCAAGGATTTGCACCGGAACCTCCTCATAAGAGAGGTTATCCTTGACTCCGAGGCCTTCAAGAGGAAGAATTGACTCGGGATTTCCGACACACTTCTTTAACATGGAGACATGGAAAACCGGATGAACCAAAGATAGCTCATCAGGTAATCTTAAACGATAGGGAACTTTACCAACCCTTTCTAAAATCTCATAAGGGCCTACATATCGAGGGCTCAACTTCCCTTTCTTGCCAAATCTTACCACACCCTTCATAGGTGAGATTTTTAAATATACCCTATCACCCTCTTCAAACTCCAAGTCCCTTCTTCTATTATCGGCATAGGACTTTTGTCGACTATAGGCTGTTTGCAACCTATTTCTTATGATATGTACATTCTCCAATGTCTTGTAAATCAAGTCGGGACCGAATATCGATGACTCACCTACTTCAAACCATCCTATAGGAGACCTACACCTCCTTCCATACAAGGCTTCATAGGGAGCCATGGAGATGGACGAATGGAAACTATTATTATATGCAAACTCCACCAACGGCAAATGCTTATCCCAACTCCCTTTAAAATCAATGATGCAAGATCTAAGCATATCCTCAAGAGTCTGAATCGTGCGTTCCGCTTGACCATCCGTTTGAGGATGGAAGGCGGTACTTAATTTCACTTTAGTACCCAAACCTTTTTGAAAGGACTTCCAAAATCTAGATGTGAATTGTGCACCTCTATCCGAAATGATGGATAACGGAATACCATGACGACACACAATCTCATCTATGAAAATCTTCGCATAATCTTCCGCCGAATACGTAGATTTGACGGGGATAAAGTGAGCGGACTTAGTCAATCTATCAACAATCACCCATATAGAATCAAATGACTTTTGAGTCCGAGGCAACCCTACTACGAAATCCATATTAATGTCTTCCCACTTCCAAGTAGGAATTTGGATCTCCTGTAGTAAGCCACCCGGCTTTTGATGTTCCGCCTTCACTTGTTGACAATTCGGACATTTAGCAACAAATTCCGCTATATCCTTCTTCAAACCTTCCCACCAATATATTTCTCGAAGGTCATGATACATCTTTGTAGAACCAGGATGGATGGAATAGTGGGATCCATGGGCTTCATCAAGAATCCGATCCCTCAATCCATCCACATCAGGAACACACAACCTCCCTTGATACCTCAAAACACTGTCTTCTCCTAAGGAAAATGACTCGTTCGTCTTGCCAAGAACCGATTCCTTTAATTCCATCAATAGTTGATCGAGGTGTTGTTTGGACTTTACCTCAACCACCAATGATGACTCGGAGTTATGATGAACCGTGGCACCTCCATTTAGCGAACTCACCAATCGCACTCCCAATCTAGTCAAACGATGAACATCGTTTACTAGATCTTTCTTGTCTTCTTCGATATGAGACACACTACCCATAGTCATATGGCTTAAAGCATCCGCCACCACATTTGACTTGCCGGGATGATATAGCACACTCATATCATAATCTTTCAACAACTCTAACCACCTTCTTTGTCGAAGATTCAAATCTTTTTGGGTAAACACATATTGAAGGCTCTTATGATCAGTGAAAACATCCACATGAACACCATACAAGTAGTGTCTCCATATTTTTAAAGCAAACACCACGACCGCTAACTCAAGGTCATGAGTAGGATAATTTCTCTCATGTACCTTAAGTTGCCGCGAAGCATAGGCAATCACCTTCCCATTTTGCATAAGCACACACCCCAAACCTACGCGGGATACATCACAATACACAATGAACCCTTTAGATCCTTCCGGTAAAGTTAACACCAGAGCGGAAGTAAGCCTATCCTTCAATAATTGAAAACTCCTCTCGCATGCCTCTGACCATTCAAACTTTTTACCTTTTTGAGTCAATGAAGTCAAAGTAGATGCAATAGATGAAAAGCCTTCTACGAACCTTCGATAATAACCCGCTAGACCCAAGAAACTCCTAATATCAGTTGGGGTCAAGGGTCTAGGCCAGTTTCTTACCGCATCTGTCTTCCTTGGGTCTACCTCAACTCCCTCACTAGAGATAATGTGCCTAAAAAATGCCACCGACCTCAGCCAAAACTCGCACTTGCTATACTTGGCGAACAATTTATGTTCTCTAAGGGTTTGCAATACTACCCTTAGATGATCCATGTGGTCAACCTCATTTTTCGAATACACCAAGATATCATCGATAAATACAATAATGAATGAATCAAGGAAATTTCGAAACACTCTGTTCATCAGATCCATAAACGCCGCCGGAGCATTTGTGAGACCAAAAGACATAACCACGAACTCATAATGCCCATATCGAGTCCGAAAAACTGTCTTTGGAATATCTTCATTTCTCACCCTAAGCTGGTGGTACCCTGACCTCAAATCAATCTTTGAGAAGTAACTCGCTCCTTGGAGTTGATCAAATAAATCATCAATCCGAGGAAGAGGATACTTGTTCTTGATAGTTACCTTGTTGAGTTGTCGGTAGTCAATACACATTCTCAAGGACCCATCCTTCTTTTTCACGAACAAGACCGGAGCACCCCATGGAGAAATTCTAGGCCTTATAAAGCCCTTGTCTAGCAAATCTTTAAGTTGTGCCTTCAATTCCTTTAACTCGGCC
>JABWTJ010001011.1:96912-101912 GCA_016801875.1 Solanum sitiens
TAACCCAAAGGCGATGATAGCATGCAACGCCCGACATCGTCCTACCGTGTGTGCTGTCAAAGGGTCATGATTGCATGCGACGCCCGACATCGTCCTACCGTGTGTGCTGCCCAAGGGCGATGCTGGCATGCAACGCCTGATGTTGTCCGACCGTGCGGGCAGTCCAAGGACGATGATGGCATGCCACGCCTGACGTCGTCCGACCGTGCGTGCTGTCCAAGGGCGATGATGGCATGCCACGCCCAACGTCGTCTGACCGTGTGTGCTGCCCAAGGGCGAGGATGGCATGCCACGCCCGATGTTGTCTGACCATGTGTGCTGCTCAAGGGCGATGATGGCATGCCATGCCCGACGTCGTCCGACCATGTCACCTAGTCCAAAGGCGATGATGGCATGCATCGCCCGACGTCGTCTGACCGTGTCAAGTTGTCCAAAGGTATTGATGGCATGCCACGCCCGACGTCGTTCGACCGTGCGTGCTGTCCAAAGGCGATGATGGCATGCCACGCCCGACGTCGTTCGACCGTGCGTGCAGTCCAAGGGCGATGATGGAATGCCACGCCCGACGTCGTCTGATCGTGTGTGCTGCCCAAGGGCGAGGATGGCATGCCACGCCCGATGTTGTCTGACCATGTGTGCTGCTCAAGGGCGATGATGGCATGCCATGCCCGACGTCGTCCGACCATGTCATCTAGTCCAAAGGCGATGATGGCATGCATCGCCCGACGTCGTCTGACCGTGTCAAGTTGTCCAAAGGTATTGATGGCATGCCACGCCCGACGTCGTTCGACCGTGCGTGCAGTCCAAGGGCGATGATAGCATGCAACGCTCGACGGCGTCCGACCGTGTGTGCTGCCCAAGGGCCATGATGGCATGCCACACTCGACGTCGTCCGACTGTGCCTGTAGTCCAAGGGCGATGATGGCATGCAACGCCCGACGTCGTCCAACCTTATGTGCCGTCAAATGGCCATGATTGTATGCCACGCCTGATGTCGTTCGATTGTTTGGTGCCCAAGGGAGATGATGGCATGCCACACCAGACGTCGTCCGATCGTGCGTGCAGTCCAAGGGCGATGATGGCATGCAACGCCCGACGTCGTCCTACCGTGTGTGCTGTCAAAGGGCCATGATTGCATGCAACGCCCGACATCGTCCGACCGTGTGTGCTGCCCAAGGGCGATGATGGCATGCAACGCCTGACGTCGTCCGACCGTGCGGGCAGTCCTAGGGCGATGATGGCATGCCACGCCTGATGTCGTCTGACCGTGTGTGCTGCCCAAGGGCGAGGATGGCATGCCACGCCCGATGTTGTCTGACCGTGTGTGCTGCTCAAGGGCGATGATGGCATGCCACGCCTGACGTTGTCCGACCGTGTCACCTAGTCCAAAGGCGGTGATGGCATGCATCGCCCGATGTCGTCCGACCGTGTCAAGTAACCCAAAGGCGATGATGGCATGCAACGCCCGACGTCGTCCTACCGTGTGTGCTGTCAAAAGGTCATGATTGCATGCGACGCCCGACATCGTCCGACCGTGTGTGCTGCCCAAGGGCGATGCTGGCATGCAACGCCTGATGTTGTCCGACCGTGCGGGCAGTCCAAGGACGATGATGGCATGCCACGCCTGACGTCGTCCGACCGTGCGTGCTGTCCAAGGGCGATGATGGCATGCCACGCCCAACGTCGTCTGACCGTGTGTGCTGCCCAAGGGCGAGGATGGCATGCCACGCCCGATGTTGTCTGACCATGTGTGCTGCTCAAGGGCGATGATGGCATGCCATGCCCGACGTCGTCCGACCATGTGACCTAGTCCAAAGGCGATTATGGCATGCATCGCCCGACGTCGTCTGACCGTGTCAAGTTGTCCAAAGGTATTGATGGCATGCCACGCCCGACGTCGTTCGACCGTGCGTGCAGTCCAAGGGCGATGATAGCATGCAACGCTCGACGGCGTCCGACCGTGTGTGCTGCCCAAGGGCCATGATGGCATGCCACACTCGACGTCGTCCGACTGTGCCTGTAGTCCAAGGGCGATGATGGCATGCAATGCCCGACGTCGTCCAACCTTATGTGCCGTCAAATGGCCATGATTGTATGCCACGCCTGATGTCGTTCGATCGTTTGGTGCCCAAGCGAGATGATGGCATGCCACACCAGACGTCGTCCGATCGTGCGTGCAGTCCAAGGGCGATGATGGCATGCAACGCCCGACGTCGTCCTACCGTGTGTGCTGTCAAAGGGCCATGATTGCATGCAATGCCCGACATCGTCCGACCGTGTGTGCTGCCCAAGGGCGATGATGGCATGCAACGCCTGACGTCGTCCGACCGTGCGGGCAGTCCCAGGGCGATGATGGCATGCCACACCTGATGTCGTCTGACCGTGTGTGCTGCCCAAGGGCGAGGATGGCATGCCACGCCCGACGTTGTCTGACCGTGTGTGCTGCTCAAGGGCGATGATGGCATGCCACGCCTGACGTCGTCCGACCGTGTCACCTAGTCCAAAGGCGGTGATGGCATGCATCGCCCGATGTCGTTCGACCGTGTCAAGTAACCCAAAGGCGATGATGGCATATAACGCCCGACGTCGTCCTACCGTGTGTGCTGTCAAAGGGTCATGATTGCATGCGACGCCCGACATCGTCCGACCGTGTGTGCTGCCCAAGGGCGATGCTGGCATGCAACGCCTGATGTTGTCCGACCGTGCGGGCAGTCCAAGGACGATGATGGCATGCCACGCCTGACGTCGTCCGACCGTGCGTGCTGTCCAAGGGCGATGATGGCATGCCACGCCCAACGTCGTCTGACCGTGTGTGCTGCCCAAGGGCGAGGATGGCATGCCACGCCCGATGTTGTCTGACCATGTGTGCTGCTCAAGGGCGATGATGGCATGCCATGTCCGACGTCGTCCGACCATGTCACCTAGTCCAAAGGCGATGATGGCATGCATCGCCCGACGTCGTCTGACCGTGTCAAGTTGTCCAAAGGTATTGATGGCATGCCACGCCCGACGTCGTTCGACCGTGCGTGCAGTCCAAGGGCGATGATAGCATGCAACGCTCGACGGCGTCCGACCGTGTGTGCTGCCCAAGGGCCATGATGGCATGCCACACTCGACGTCGTCCGACTGTGCCTGTAGTCCAAGGGCGATGATGGCATGCAACGCCCGACGTCGTCCAACCTTATGTGCCGTCAAATGGCCATGATTGTATGCCACGCCTGATGTCGTTCGATTGTTTGGTGCCCAAGGGAGATGATGGCATGCCACACCAGACGTCGTCCGATCGTGCGTGCAGTCCAAGGGCGATGATTGCATGCAACGCCCGACGTCGTCCTACCGTGTGTGCTGTCAAAGGGCCATGATTGCATGCAACGCCCGACATCGTCCGACCGTGTGTGCTGCCCAAGGGCGATGATGGCATGCAACGCCTGACGTCGTCCGACCGTGCGGGCAGTCCTAGGGCGATGATGGCATGCCACGCCTGATGTCGTCTGACCGTGTGTGCTGCCCAATGGCGAGGATGGCATGCCACGCCCGATGTTGTCTGACCGTGTGTGCTGCTCAAGGGCGATGATGGCATGCCACGCCTGACGTTGTCCGACCGTGTCACCTAGTCCAAAGGCGGTGATGGCATGCATCGCCCGATGTCGTCCGACCGTGTCAAGTAACCCAAAGGCGATGATGGCATGCAACGCCCGACGTCGTCCTACCGTGTGTGCTGTCAAAGGGTCATGATTGCATGCGACGCCCGACATCGTCCGACCGTGTGTGCTGCCCAAGGGCGATGCTGGCATGCAACGCCTGATGTTGTCCGACCGTGCGGGCAGTCCAAGGACGATGATGGCATGCCACGCCTGACGTCGTCCGACCGTGCGTGCTGTCCAAGGGCGATGATGGCATGCCACGCCCAACGTCGTCTGACCGTGTGTGCTGCCCAAGGGCGAGGATGGCATGCCACGCCCGATGTTGTCTGACCATGTGTGCTGCTCAAGGGCGATGATGGCATGCCATGCCCGACGTCGTCCGACCATGTGACCTAGTCCAAAGGCGATTATGGCATGCATCGCCCGACGTCGTCTGACCGTGTCAAGTTGTCCAAAGGTATTGATGGCATGCCACGCCCGACGTCGTTCGACCGTGCGTGCAGTCCAAGGGCGATGATAGCATGCAACGCTCGACGGCGTCCGACCGTGTGTGCTGCCCAAGGGCCATGATGGCATGCACGCCCGGATTTGTCTGACCATGTAGTGCTGCTCAAGGTGGGATGATGGCATGCATCGCCCGACGTCGTCTGACCGTGTCAAGTTGTCCAAAGGTATTGATGGCATGCCACGCCCGACGTCGTTCGACCGTGCGTGCTGTCCAAAGGCGATGATGGCATGCCACGCCCGACGTCGTTCGACCGTGCGTGCAGTCCAAGGGCGATGATGGAATGCCACGCCCGACGTCGTCTGACCGTGTGTGCTGTCAAAGGGCCATGATACCATGCCACGCTTGACGTCGTCCAACCGTGCGTGCTGTCCAAGGGCGATGATGGCATGCCACGTCCGACGTCGTCCGACCGTGTGTGCTGCCCAAGGGCGATAATGGCATGCCACACCCGACGTAGTCCGACCGTGTGTGCTGCCCAAGGGCGATGATGGCATGCCACGCCCGACGTCGTTCGACCTTGAGTGCAGTCCAAGGGCGATGATGGCATGCCACGCCCGACTTCGTTCGATCGTGTGTGCTGTCATAGGGCCATGATGGCATGCCACGCCTGACGTCGTCTGACCGTGCGTATTGTCCAAGGGCGACGATGGCATGCCACGCCCAACGTCGTCCGACCGTGAGTGCTGCCCAAGGGAGATGATGGCATGCTCTGCCCGACGTCGTCCGATCGTGCGTGCTGTCTAAGGGCGATGATGGCATGCCACACCCGACGTCGTTCGACCGTGCATGAAGTCAAGGGGCGATAATGGCATGGCACTCTCGACATCGTCTGACCGTGTGTGCTGTTA
>JABWTJ010001011.1:109412-114412 GCA_016801875.1 Solanum sitiens
CTGAGCCTCAGTCTGGCTCCAACACCTCTACCCCCCTTATATATGCTTAAAAAAGTTTTACCCATGTGACAGGAGTAGACATAGATTTTCTAGAGAATCATAATGGAAATGTACAACCCAAATATGCACGTTCTAAGGTACAAACACACATTATCTTTCACAAATGACTTTTATATATAAAAAAAGTATTTTTCAACAATTATTTTTAATTTTTATTTTTTTCCAAAATTTCCGAAAAATTAGTAATAAATTAATAACAAATAGGAAAAATATCAAAAAAATATTAAATCAACGTAGATAATTCAAAAATTAATATAGTAACCTTAAAATAAATAATTAAGTACATTTTAATTTTTAAAACGAGATGTAAAAAATAATAAACCATAAAAATAAATTATAAAATAATGATTAAATGTTAGAAAAATACGGAAATGATCGAAAACACTTCTAAACTTGTCAAAGTAATGATAGGCTACATATTTGCACAAATAAAAGATGTTTCAATATCGTACGAACCATAAAAGTAATGAGCAATGATATGAACGAGCAACGTGAGGCGAAAACGTTGAGAATAGATAATGGAAAGTAGATGAATATGTTTGTTATGCATGAAGGTTGTTTCAAATTCCATTGATTTATGTACGACAGGAACATCCACATGTTTCGACTAGAGCTTGAACAATGTCGCGCAAGCCACGACCGATGCAGGCAAGCCACGGCCGACCGTCGTGTGCAGGCACGTCCGATGACGGCCGACCGTGTGTGATGTCCAAGGGCTATGATGGCATGACACGCCCGACAATGGCCGACCGTGTGTGTTGTCCAAGGGCGATGATGACATGCCACGCCCGACGTCGTCCGACCATGTGTGCTGTCGAAGGGCTATGATGGCATGCCACGCCCGACGTCGTCCGACCATGTGTGCTGTCGAAGGGATATGATGGCATGCCACGCCCGACGTCATCCAACAGTGTTAACTAGTCCAAAGGCAATGATGGCATGCCACGCCTGACGTCGTCCGACTGTGTCAACTAGTCCAAAGGCGATGATGGCATGCCACGCCCGACGTCATCCGACCGTGTCAACTAGTCCAAAGGTGATGATGGCATGCCACGCCCGACGTCGTTCGACCGTGCGTGCAGTCCAAGGGAGATGATGGCATTCCACGCCCGACGTCGTCCGACCGTGTGTGCTGTCAAAGGGACATGATGGCATTCCACGCCCGACGTCGTCCAACCGTGTGTGCTGTCCAAGCCACATGATGGCATGCCACGCCCGACGTCGTCCGACCGTGCGTGCAGTCCAAGGACGATGATGGCATGCAACGCCCGACATTGTCCGACCGTGTGTGCTGTCAAAGGTCCATGATGGCATGCCACGCCCGATGCCGTCCGACTGTGTGGTGCCCAAGGGCGATGATGGCATGCCACGCCAGACGTTGTTCGATCGTGCGTACAGTCCAAGGGCGATGATGGCATGCCACGCTTGACGTCGTTCGACCGTGCGTGCTGTCCAAGGGCGATGATGGCATGCCACGCCCAACATCGTTTGACCGTGTGTGCTCCCCAAGGGCGATGATGGCATGCCACGCCCGACGTCGTCCGACCGTGTGTGCTGCCCAAGGGCGATGATGGCATGCCACGCCCGACGTCGTCCGACCGTGTCACCTAGTCCAAAGGCGATGATAGCATGCATCGCCCGACGTCATCCTACTGTGTCAAGTAGTCCAAAGGCATTGATGGCATGCCACGCCCGACGTCGTCCGACCGTGCGTGCTGACCAAGGGCGATGATGGCATGCCACGCCCGACGTCGTTCGATCGTGCGTGTAGTCCAAGGGCGATGATGGCATGCCACGCCCGATGTCGTCTGACCGTGTATGCTGCCCAAGGGCCATGATGGCATGCCACGCCCGACGTCGTCTGACCGTGCATGTGGTCCAAGGGCGAGGATGGCATGCAACGCCCGACGTCGTTCGACCGTGTGCTGTCAAAGGGCCATGATGGTATGCTACGCCTGATGACGTTCGACCGTATGGTGTCCAAGGGCGATGATGGCATGCCATGCCAGACGTCGTCCGATCGTGTGTGCAGTCCAAGGGCGATGATGGCATGCAACGCCCGACGTCGTCCTACTGTGTGTACTGTCAAAGGGCCATGATTGCATGCGACGCCCGACATCGTCTGACCGTGTGTGCTGCCCAAGGGCGATGATGGTATGCTATGCCTGACGTCGTACGACCATGCGGGCAGTCCCAGGACGATGATGGCATGCCACGCCTGACGTCGTCCGACCGTGCGGGCAGTCCCAGGGCGATGATGGCATGCCACGCCTGACATCGTTCGATCGTGCATGCTGTCCAAGGGAGATGATGGCATGCCACACCCAACGTCGTCTGACCGTGTGTGCTGCCCAAGGGCGATGATGGAATGCCACGCTCGACGTTGTCTGACCGTGTGTGCTGCCCAAGGGCGATGATGGCATGCCACGCCCGACGTCGTTCAACCGTGTCACCTAGTCCAAAGACGATGATGGCATGCATCGCCCGACGTCGTCCGACCATGTCAAGTAGTCCAAAGGCATTGATGGCATTCCACGCCCGACTTCGTTCAACCATGCGTGCAGTCCAAGGGCGATGATGGCATGCCACGCCCGACGTCCGACGCGTGCAGTCCGGGCGATGATGGCATGCCACGCCCGACGTCGTCCGATCGTGCGTGCTGTCAAAGGGCCATAATGGCATGCCACGCCCGACGTTGTCCAACTGTGCGTGCTGTCCAAGGGCGATGATGGCATGCCACGTCT
The DNA here is from genome assembly GCA_016801875.1 of Solanum sitiens. Taxonomy (NCBI): domain Eukaryota; kingdom Viridiplantae; phylum Streptophyta; class Magnoliopsida; order Solanales; family Solanaceae; genus Solanum; species Solanum sitiens. Next base: position 112,217 of record JABWTJ010001011.1, read on the forward strand.
GACGTCGTTCGACCGTGCATGCAGTCCAAGGGCGATGATGGCATGCCACGCCCGACATCGTCCGATCGTGTATGCTTCCCAAGGGCCATGAAAGCATGCCACGCCCAATGTCGTCCGACCGTGCGTGTGGTCCAAGGGCGATGATGGCAAACAACGCCTGACGTTGTTCGACCGTGTGCTGTAAAGGGCCATGATGGTATGCCACGCCTGATGTCGTTCGACCGTGTGGTGTCCAAGGGCGATGATGGCATGCCACGCCAGATGCCGTCCGATCGTGCGTGCAGACCAAGGTCAATGATGGCATGCAACGGCCGACGTCGTCCTACTGTGTGTGCTGTCACAGGGCCATGATTGCATGCGACGCCCGACATCGTCCGACCGTGTGTGCTGCCCTAGGGCGATGATGGCATGCCACGCCTGACGTCGTCTGACTGTGCGGGCAGTCCAAGGGCGATAATGGCATGCCACGCCAGACGTCGTCCGATCGTGCATGCTTTCCAAGGGCGATGATGGCATGCCACACCCAACGTCGTATGACCGTGTGTGCTGCCCAAGGGCGATGATGGCATGCCACGCCCGACGTTGTCTGACCGTGTGTGCTGCCCAAGGGCGATGATGGCATGCCACGCCCGACATCGTTCGACCGTGTCACCTAGTCCAAAGGCGATGATGGCATGCATCGCCCGACGTCGTTCGACCGTGTCAAGTAGTCCAAAGGCATTGATGGCATGCCACGCCCGACGTCGTTCGACCGTGCGTGCAATCCAAGGGCGATGATGGCATGCCACGCCCGATGTCGTCCGACCGTGCGTGCAGTCCAAAGGCGATGATGGCATGCCACGCCCGACGTCGCCGACCGTACGTGCTGTCAAAGGGCCATGATGACATGCCACGCCCGATGTCGTCCAACCGTGCGTGCTGTCCAAGAGCGATGATGGCATGCCACGTCCGACGTCGTCCGACCGTATGTGCTGCCTAAGGGCGATAATGGCATACCACGCCCGACGTCGTCCGACCGTGATGGCATGCTGCGACCAAGGGCCATGATGGCATGCCACGCCCGACGTCGTTCGACCGTGTGTGGTCCAAGTCAAAGGGCGACCGTGTGCCGTCAAAGGGCCATGATGGTATGCCACGTCTGATGTTGTTCGACCGTGTGGTGTCCAAGGGCGATGATGGCATGCCACGCCAGATGCCGTCCAATCGTACATGCAGTCCAAGGGTGATGATGGCATGCAACGCCCGACGTTGTCCTAATGTGTGTGCTGTCAAAAGGCCATGATTGCTTACGACGCCCGACATCGTCCGACCGTGTGTGCTGCCCTAGGGCGATAATGGCATGCCACGCCTGACGTCGTTCGACCGTGCGGGCAGTCCTAGGGCGATGATGGCATGCCACGCCTGATGTCATCCGATCGTGCATGCTGTCCAAGGGCGATGATGGCATGCCACACCCAACGTCGTCTGACCGTGTGTGCTGCCCCAGGGCGATGATGGCATGCCACGCCCGACGTTGTCTGACCGTGTGTGCTTTCCAAGGGCGATGATGCCATGCCACGCCCGACGTTGTTCGACCGTGTCACCTAGTCCAAAGGCGATGATGGCATGCACCGCCCGACTTCGTCCGACCGTGCCAAGTAGTCCAAAGGCGTTGATGGTATGCAACGCCCGACGTGGTTCGACCGTGCGTGCAGTCCTTGTGCAATGATGGCATGTAATGCCCGACGTCGTCCGACCGTGCATGCAGTCCAAAGGTGATGATGGCATGCCACGCCCGACGTCGTCCGACCGTGCGTGCTGTCAAAGGGCCATGATGACATGCCACGCCCGACGTCATCCAACAGTGCGTGCTGTCCAAGGGCGATGATGGCATGCCACGTCCGACGTCGTCCGACCATGTGTGCTGCCTAAGGGCGATGATGGCATGCACTTCTCGACGTCGTCCGACCGTGCGTGCTGTTCAAGGGCGATGATGGCATGCCATGCCCAACGTCGTTCGACCATTCGTGCAGTCAAGGCGCGATGATGGCATGCCACGCCCTACATCGTCCGACCGTGTGTGCTGTCAGAGGGCGATGATGGACTACCACGTCCGACCGTGTGTGCTGCCCAAGGGCGATGATGGCATGGCATGCCCAACGTTGTTCGACCGTGCGTGCAGTCCAAGCGCAATGATGGAATGGCACGCCCGACGTC
>JABWTJ010001011.1:121912-126912 GCA_016801875.1 Solanum sitiens
CCCAACGGCGTAGCACGGACGAGCCATGCATGCCATCAAGAGCCCACGCAGCATGCCTACTAAGCCCACAAGACGCCCGTGACATTGGCCTGCCTTCACCTCACTCGCCCCGCCGACGTCGCCGGCGTGTTTTTGTAAACGCCAAGCGGTGTAGCACGGACAAGCCATGCATGCCATCAAGCGCCCACGCAGCAGGCCTACTAAGCCCACAGGATGCGTATGCCGTCCGCCTGCCTGCGCCTCAGTCTTCCTCCAACACCTCTACCCCCATTATATATGCTTAAAAAAGTTTTACCCATGTGACAGGAGTAGACATGGATTTTCTAGAGAATCATAATGGAAATGTACAACCCAAATATGCACGTTCTAAGGTACAAACACACATTATCTTTCACAAATTACTTTTATATATAAAAAAGTATTTTTCGACAATTGTTTTTAATTTTTATTTTTTTCCAAAATTTCCAAAAATTAGTAATAAATTAATAACAAATAGGAAAAATATCGAAAAAATATGAAATCAATACAGAAAATTCACAAATTAATATAGTAACCTTAAAATAAAAAATTTAGTACATTTTAATTTTTAAAACAGGATGCAAAAAATAATAAACCATAAAAATAAATTATAAAATAATGATTAAATGTCGGAAAAATACGGAAATGCTCGAAAACACTTCTAAACTTGTCAAAGTAATGATAGGCTACATATTTGCACAAATAAAAGATGTTTCAATATCGTACGAACCATAAAAGTAATGAACAATGATATGAACGAGCAACGTGAAGCGGAAATGTTGAGAATAGATAATGGAAAGTAGATGAATATGTTTGTTATGCATGAAGGTTGTTTCAAACTCCTTTGATTTATGTACGACAGGAACATCCACATGTTTCGACTTGAGCTCGAACAATGTCACGCAAGCCACGACCGATGCGGGCAAGCCACGACCGTCCGTCGTGTGCAGGCACGTCCGATGACGGCCGACCATGTGTGATGTCCAAGGGCTATGATGGCATGACACGCCCGACAATGGCCGACCGTGTGTGTTGTCCAAGGGCGATGATGACATGCCACGCCCGACGTCGTTCGACCATGTGTGCTGTCGAAGGGCTATGATGGCATGCCACGCCCGACATCGTCCGACCATGTGTGCTGTCGAAGGGCTATGATGGCATGGTATGCCACGCCCAACGTCGTCCAACTGTGTCAACTAGTCCAAAGGCAATGATGGCATGCCACGCCCGACGTCGTCTGACTGTGTCAACTAGTCCAAAGGCGATAATGGCATGCAACGCCCGACGTCGTCCGACCGTGTCAACTAATCCAAAGGCGATGATGGCATGCCACGCCCGATGTCGCTCTACCGTGCGTGCAGTCCAAGGGCGATGATGGCATTCCACGCCTGACATCGTTCGACCATGTGTGCTGTCAAAGGGCCATGATGGCATTCCACGCCCGACGTCGTCCGACCGTGTGCGTTGTCCAAGCCCCATGATGGCATGCCACGCCCGACGTCGTCCGACCGTGCGTGCAGTCCAAGGACGATGATGGCATGCAACGCCCGACGTTGTCCGGCCGTGTTTGTTGTCAAATGTCCATGATGGCATGCCACGCCTGATGTCATACGACTGTGTGGTGCCCAAGGACGATGATGGCATGCCACGCCAGACGTTGGCATGCCACGCTTGACGTCGTCTGACCGTGCGTGCTGTCCAAGGGCGATGATGGTATGCCACGCCCAACGTCGTTTGACCGTGTGTGCTGCCCAAGGGCGATGATGGCATGCCACGCCCAATGTCTTCCGACCGTGTGTGCTGCCCAAGGGCGATGATGGCATGCCACGCCCGACGTCGTCCGACCGTGTCACCTAGTTCAAAGGCAATGATGGCATGCATCACCCGACGTCGTCTTACTGTGTCAAGTAGTCCAAAGGCATTGATGACATGCCACGCCCGACGTCGTCCGATCGTGCGTGCTGACCAAGGGCGATGATGGCATGCCACGCCCGCCATCGTTCGATCGTGCGTGCAGTCCAAGGGCGATGATGGTATGCCACGCCCGACGTCGTCCGACCGTGTGTGCTGTCAAAGGGTCATGATGGCATGCCATGCCCGACGTCGTCCGACCGTGCGTGTGGTCCAAGGGCGAGGATGGCATGCAACGCCCGACGTCGTTCGATCGTGTGCTGTCAAAGGGCCATGATGGTATGCCACGCCTGATGTCGTTCAACCGTGTGGTGTCCAAGGGCGATGATGGCATGACACGCCAGACATCGTCCAATTGTGCGTGCAGTCCAAGGGCGATGATGGCATGCAACGTCCGACCGTATGTGCTGCCTAAGGGCGATAATGGCATGCCAAGCCCGACGTCGTCCGACTGTGTGTGCTGCCCAAGGGCCATGATGGCATGCCACGCCCGACGTCATCCGACCGTGCGTGTGGTCCAAGTGCGACGATGGCATACAACGCCCGACGTCGTTCGACCGTGTGCTGTCAAAGGACCATGATAGTATGCCATGTCTGATGTCTTTCGACCATGTGGTGTCCAAGGGCGATGATGGCATGCCACGCCAGACGCCGTCCGATCGTGCGTGCAGTCCAAGGGCGATGATGGCATGCAACGCCCGACGTCGTCCTACTATGTGTGCTGTCAAAGGGCCATGATTGCATGCGACGCCCGACATCGTCTGACCGTGTGTGCTGCCATAGATCAATGATGGCATGCCACTCTTGAGGTCGTTCGACCGTGCTGGCAGTCCCAGGGTGATGATGGCATGCCACGCCTGATGTCGTTCGATCGTGCATGCTGTCCAAGGGCGATGATGGCATGCCACACCCAACGCCGTCTGACCGTGTGTGCTGCCCCAGGGCGATGATGGCATGCCACGCCCGACGTTGTCTGACCGTGTGTGCTGCCCAAGGGCGATGATGCCATGCAATGCCCGACGTCGTTCGACCGTGTCACATAGTCCAAAGGCGATGATGGCATGCACCGCCCGACATCGTCCGACCGTGTCAAGTAGTCCAAAGGCATTGATGGCATGCCACGCCCGACGTCGTTCGACCATGCGTGCAGTCCAAGGGCAATGATGGCATGCCACGTCCGACCGTGCGTGCAGTCCAAAGGCGATGATGGCATGCCACGCTCGACGTCGTCTGCCGCGTCCTGTCAAAGGGCCATGATGACATGCCACGCCCGATGCCGTCCGACTGTGTTTGTAGTCCAAGGGCGATGATGGCATGCCACGTCCAACATCGTCCGACCGTGTGTGCTGCCTAAGGGCGATGATGGCATGCACTTCTCGACGTCATCCGACCGTGAGTTCTGTTCAAGGGCGATGATGGCATGCCACGCCCAACGTCGTTCGATCGTGCGTGCAGTCAAGGGGCAATGATGGCATGCCACACCCTATGTCGTCTGACCATGTATGCTGTCAGAGGGCGATGGACTACCACGTCCGACCGTGTGTGCTGCCCAAGGGCGATGATGGCATGGCACGCCCGACGTTGTTCGACCGTGCGTGCAGTCCAAGGGCGATGATGGAATGGCACGCCCGACGTCGTCCGACCGTGTGTGCTGTCAAAGGGCCATGATGGCATGCCACACCCGACGTCGTCCGATTGTGCGTACTGTCTAAGGGCGATGATGGAATGCCACGCCCGACGTCGTCCTACCATGTGTGCTGCCCAAGGGCGATGATGGCATGCCTTGCCTGACGCCATTCGACCGTGCGGGCAGTCCCAGGGCGATGATGGCATGCCACGCCTAACGTCGTCCGATCGTACATGCTGTCCAAGGGCGATGATGGCATGCGACACCCAACGTCGTCTGACCATGTGTGCTGCCCAAGGACGATGATGGCATGCCAAGCCCGACGTTATCTGACCGTGTGTGCTTCCCAAGGGCGATGATGGCATGCCACGCCCGACATCGTTCGATCGTGTCACCTAGTCCAAAAGCGATGATGGCATGCATCACCCGACGTCGTTCGACCGTGTCAAGTAGTCCAAAGGCATTGATGGCATGCCACGCCGACGTCGTTCGACCGTGCGTGCAATCCAAGGGCAATGATGGCATGCCATGCCCGACATCGTCCGACCGTGCATGCAGTCCAAAGGCAATGATGGCATGCCACGCCCGACGTCGTCCGACCGTGCGTGCTGTCAAAGGGCCATGATGACATGCCACGCCTGACGTCGTCCAACCGTGCGTGCTGTCCAAGGGCGATGATGGCATGCCACGTCCGACGTCGTCCGACTGTATGTGCTGCCTAAGGTCGATAATGGCATGCTAGGCCCGACGTCGTCCGACCGTGTGTGCTGCCCAAGGGCCATGATGGCATGCCACGCTCGACGTCGTCCGACCGTGCGTGTGGTCCAAGTGCGATGATGGCATACAATGCCCGACGTCGTTCGACCGTGTGCTGTCAAAGAGCCATGATGGTATGCCACGTCTGATGTCGTTCGACCGTGTGGTGTCCAAGGGCGATGATGGCATGCAATGCCCGACGTCGTCCTACTGTGTGTGCTGTCAAAGGGCCATGATTGCATGCGACGCCCGACATCGTCCGACCGTGTGTGCTGCCCTAGGGCGATGATGGCATGCCACGCCTGATGTCGTTCGACCGTGCCGGCAGTCCCAGAGTGATGATGGCATGCCACGACTGATGTCGTCCGATCATGCATGCTGTCCAAGGGCGATGATGGCATGCCACACCCAACGTCGTCTGACCGTGTGTGCAGTCCAAGGGCGATGATGGCATGCCACGCCCGACGTCGTCCGACCGTGCGTGCTGTCAAAGGGCCATGATGACATGCCACGGTGTGCTGTCCAAGGGCGATGATGGTATGCCACGTCCGACGTCACCCGACCATGTGTGCCGCCTAAGGGCGATGATGGCATGCACTTCCCGACGTTGTCCGACCGTGCGTGCTGTTCAAGGGCGATGATGGCATGCCACGCCCGACGTGGTTCGATCGTGCGTGCAGTCAAGGGG
>JABWTJ010001011.1:139412-140747 GCA_016801875.1 Solanum sitiens
CAAAAATTAGTAATAAATTAATAACAAATAGGAAAAATATCGAAAAAATATGAAATCAACACAGAAAATTCACAAATTAATATAGTAACCTTAAAATAAAAAATTTAGTACATTTTAATTTTTAAAACGAGACGTAAAAAATAATAAACCATAAAAATAAATTATAAAATAATGATTAAATGTCGGAAAAATACAAAAATGCTCGAAAACACTTCTAAACTTGTCAAAGTAATGATAGGCTACATATTTGCACAAATAAAAGATGTTTCAATATCGTACAAACCATAAAAGTAATGAAAAATGATACGAACGAGCAACGTGAGGCGGAAACGTTGAGAATAGATAATGGAAAGTAGATGAATATGTTTGTTATGCATGAAAATTGTTTCAAACTCCTTTGATTTATGTACGGCATGAACATCCAGATGTTTCGACTAGAGCTCAAACAATGTCGCGCAAGCCACGACCGACCGTTGTGTGCAGGCACGTCCGACAATGTTCGACCGTGTGTGCTGTCCAAGGGTTATGATGGCATGACACGCCCAACAATGGCCGACCGTGTGTGCTGTCCAAGGGCAATGATGACATGCCACGCCCGACGTCGTTCGACCGTGCGTGCAGTCCAAGGGGGATGATGGCATGCCACGCCCGACGTCGTCCGACCTTGTGTGCTGTCAAAGGGCCATGATGGAATGCCATGCCCGACGTCGTCCGACCGTGTGTGCTGTCCAAGTGCCATGATGGCATGCCACGCCCGACGTCGTCCGATCGTGTATGCAGTGCAAGGACGATGATGGCATGAAACGCCCGATGTCGTCTGACCGTGTGTGCTATCAAAGGTCCATGATGGCAGGCCACGGCCGATGCCGTCTGACCTTGTGGTGCCCAAGGGCGATGATGGCATGCCACAACAGACGTCGTTCGATCGTGCGTGCAGTCCAAGGGCGATGATGGCATTCCACGCCTAACGTCGTCCGACCGTGCGTGTTGTCCAAGGAAGAAGATGGCATGCCACGCCCAACGTCGTTTGACCGTGTGTGCTGCCCAAGGCCGATGATGTCATGTTACGACCGACGTCATCTGACCGTGTGTGCTACCCAAGGGCGATGATGGCATGCCACGCCCGACGTCGTCCGACCGAGTTACCTAGTCCAAAGGCGATGATCGCATGCATCGCCCGACGTCGTCCGACCATGTCAAGTAGTCCAAAGGCATTGATGGCATGCCACGCCCGACGTCGTCCAACCGTGCGTGCTATCCAAGGGCGATGATGGCATGCCATACCCGACTTCGTTCGACTATGCGTGCAGTCCAAGGGCGATGATGGCATGCCAA
>JABWTJ010001011.1:143420-266349 GCA_016801875.1 Solanum sitiens
ATTCCTTCTCTTACTTAACTAAATGCTCAACTCTTTAAAACAATGGTAAAAGACCTCTAAAAAAAGTTTCATGCCGATTTCTGGATGTGAACAACTCAATTAAAAGTTTTCAATAACCATACATATAACTCAATATTCCGAACTGAATGACTTCAATGATAAGATTCATTTAAAGAATACTCGACTTAGAGGGTTCATGCAGAACTATGGACATGAACTACTCAATTCAAGGACTCAAAGATACTTCTCATATTTATACTACTGAACTTATTGGGTTTATGCAGAATTATGGGCATGAGCTACTCAACTAATGGACATTATGGGTAACATGTAATAGTTTCATTATTAGGAAGAAAATCTCAAAAGGGTAGGAACTCGATACTCACAACATAGAATTTTAAGATACTACTCTCAAAGATACACAACTTATGGAGTTCATGCGAAATTGATGGGCATGAATGACTCAACTCGAGGATATACATAACAACATGTAATTCATGTAAATGAGTCTTCTGTTCTCATATTACTTCCTTAAAACATAGTTCAAATTGATATTTTATCTCAAAGGATTCAAAATAGAACTCAAAAACTCTCTTGAATTGTACTCTTAACTCTCTCTTGAATTTAAATTATGATTTCAAGAGTTATGGTCCGTGATATGAATGATCTAGTGATGACAAAATAGACTTATGAATAAATTCTCCTCATTATTAAAAACAATTGCTCCAGTCTTGGAACAAGTTATTTAAATTAGTTCAAGACTCCTCAAAAAGACTCAAAGGGACTATCTCAAATATTCAAAAGAACTCTTCAAGGCTTAACTTCTAACTCTACATTGAATTTGAATTATGAATTAAATATAATGATTCATTTTCATGGATGATTTCTAGATGTTTAGAAGTAATTTAGAGTAGTTAGAATCAATAGGGAGTGTTAGTATACTTTAGAAGAAATTAGACAGGCTACACGATGAAAAATGGGTTGGGACAGAAGGAACTGGCACGCCGCGCCCACCCCTTCAATTTAGAGAGCGATTTTTGGCACACTGCGCCAGCCCCTTCAAATCACAGAGCCATTTTTGGCGCACTCCTGGCGCGCCGCCCCATTATCCGTGGCACTACAGAGGTGTATCTCACCAGCTATCCCCAAGTATATTCTTGAGAAATTTTGATCTCATTTTCTGACCATAAATTGATATAATCTGATCTTTTTCTCAGAATCTCTTTAGATTCCGGTACCCAAAAGATATACACAAGAATCTAACTCTAATAATCAACATTAAACTCTCGTAAACTTCTCAATCTCATCCCAAATTCAAGAAGGAAAGAAATTCAAGAATACAACTTAAGAACATCAAATTCTCAACCTTTTTAGGATGAAATTACACTGAATTAGACATTTTTCTAGCATGAGTGAATTGACTCAATGTTATATGAACTCACATACTTCTTTGTAATGACCAGTACCGTCGTTATTTGAGAGGGGCAAATTCGCAAAAAGTTCCTGTTCATTGTCCCACTACAGCAAGACAAGTGCGGCAACTTACCCCGCTAAAGCAGGATCAGCGAGGCAGAACCGTAATTTCGAGAAATCCTTATTTTCGCATCTTTCTAAACAACCTAATATGTTGTAAATTATCCTAGAAACTTCAAAAAGTTTTTTCAAGTTTGGAAAAGAAGGAGAAAGATCTTTCTATGATAGAGATTATGGAATGTTGCGAGTTCATGACCAAATTCACCATAGCAAATTCGGAAAAGCTGGAAACAAAATCAAAACTCCGTACAAATTTTTTAGCGCCCAGGTATGTTAAGTTTTTATGTTGAGCAGTTATATATCAATTCTTACTATGTAATATATGAATTTAGAAATATGAGGTATGTTTATACCTTCGTGCAACGAGTAGATTATTTTGAAAGTTTCTATAATTCAGGGTTTATGGGGTTAGTGTTGTGTTGAGACGGTAATCGATCGAGGTCTTTATATTATGTTCTTTAATGTGTTTCTTGTTAGTTTATGGTATAATGGTGACAAGGAGTTGTAATCGGGGTAAATAAAACTAGTTATGAAACTATGTGATGAAGAACTAGCATTTGGACTTGTGTAATTCTGGAAGGAGAAATTGAGGGAATCCATTTGTAATTAAGTACGAGACTAGGTGATGTATATGATTCTATGATGGGGTGGTATACAAGTGTATTTCTTCGTTGTGATACTTTTATATGAATTAATGTTGCAACAATGGTCTTAGATATTGACATTAGATATGTGGATATCGATATGATGAAATCATGATTTGAATGTGTGATATTTATATGTTATTGGGATGTGTGATCAGGATCGGCTGCCACGTTCTGAACCTATAACTTGTATCAAATGTCTACGTTCCAGCATAAAAACTGGGATTGGATTTCACGTTCTGGCACGCTAACTGGGATCGGTTTCCACGTTCTGACATAAAACTTGGATCGTATTCGCACGTTTTGGTATGCTAACAGTTTGACTTTGGGTCCCATGAGAGTGAAAACTACTTGTCATAAAATGTCTACGGTGAAATTTGATATGCTTAATTTTGTGAGGTGTGTACACGTATCTACGCGTTGGGGTTTAAGCTATGATCTATGGGAATCTTAAGTGTTGTATTGTTACTCGTAGTATAGAATGTGGTTAGTATGTTTAAGCTATAATCTATTATAATCTTTAGTGTTGTAGTGTTACTCGTAATATACAATGTGGTTAGTATGTTTAAGCTATGATCTATTGGAATCTCAAATGTGGTAGTGTTACTCGTAGTATACAATGTGTGGTAGCTGTACTTATAGCATACAAAGGGGTTAACGTCTTTAGGTTGTAACCTCGTAAGAGAGAAATAGGTGATAATTGGAAGGTTTTCTAAGTAAAGGCTAAGGGTTGAGAAGCGAGCGGTCCATACATGATCTTATATTTTCAAATCATATCTAATGAGGTGGGCGTCGAGTTGACTGATGATACCTACCAGTACCTGTGGTTGTACTGATACTACTCTTGCTATGTCTTTTTGACATAGTCTGGATGCATAATAGGTGACGTTTCATTAGGTGAAGTCGAAGAAATCGCCGAGCATCTTCGAATCTTCCTTTCGCATGGTAGGAGATGTGTCCTTTTATTAAATTGTTATACCATTGTAATTCTTAGTAGCTCTATAGCCTGTTAGACTAGATCCTTGGGGTTGTCAAGTTACTAAATTTTTTTAGACTAGTGCATTAATAAGAGGTCGTAATAATGATTTACCCTACAATGTCTAATTTCATAAGTTTCCTTGACTTTCCTTTATTTTCATTATATTTCAGATGTATTTTGTTGTTGTTGGGGTATTAGGGTTCTAATACTTAGGTGTTAGAGTAGGTACCTGCACGGCCCGGTTGTCTTGGTCTTGACACTCTTAGGATAAAATCCTTAGAGAAATACGCTATCAATTCCTCATAAATCGACGAATCAAAACCTCTTCTTCTCCTTTCTCCTATTTAGTTCTTTCTCTAAAGACCCTAGCGTAATTTTGCAATTGTATAAAATGAACCCATTCAGTTTAGACCCTAATTAAATCAATAAAATAAATTAAACAAATTGGACATGGAAAAGACCAAAATACCCTTTGAAAATTTTGTTTTGACTTTGCTTACGTAGATAGCCCGATTTCCAATGGGAATATCTCGTTCATATGAACTCGAAAATAAGCAAACTCGGTGGCATTAGAAAGATGATTCAGATATCCTTCTAACAATATCGTTTATCAGACTGAACTCATCATGTTCTAGGAGTTATGGTCGTATAAAGTTTAACTAAAACTCATAACTTGCAAAATTTAAGATTTTTCTAATTCCAATTTAGTTCTTCTCGGAACACAAGGTACTATACCTAGTGACACTAAAAATAAATACTTTCTACCTCCATAATATCCTACTCACAACAAAGGATAGTTCATGTCTTATCTAAAAGAAATTTAGGGTGTTAAAGGAGAATTCAATTCTAGCCCAAACACGTGGGACCTATATGCATACGAAAGCAACACTAGGTAGGGCAAGGAGTGACATGTACAACGGAAAGTGTCATCATATACGACAGAGATATAATACCATAAGGCAACTTCTCTCAAGTGGAATCATCACAATAGACTATGTGAAATAAAGCGATAATGTGTCAGATCAACTAATGAAAGGCCTAGGGAGAGAGGCACTTGAAAGATCATCTAAAGGAATGGGTTTACGACTTAGGACAAGTCATCATGATTGTAACTCTATCTAGAAGACTATAGATCCCAAGAGCTAGATTCAAGGAGAAAAACAAAGTTGTGACTGTCGGTTTGACATTTTCAATCAAATCAACACTACACCATTTTAGGCATATGGCCACCCCACTAAAGTGTAGCCTAAACTAGCAAAAAGTTTGGCCTTTGATAAAAGGCTACACTTCTTGACTTTAGGCAACACTTTTTAGGGGGTGGCCTAAAGAAGCGTAACCTCTGACATTAGGCAACACTTATTAAATGTCGCCACTTTTGGCTACACTTATAAAGTGTAGCCAAAGAAGTATAAGGCCACGCTTTGTTGTGATGCATTAGCGACACCTATATTTTATTATACTACACATAAAAACGTTGCCTTTGCGGTTTTATTGGTCACACTTCAAAAGTGTTGCCTTTTATAGGTCATCTAGCGCAACATTTCAAAAGTGCTGCCTTTTATATCTCATATATAGCAACACTTGTAAAATTTAATTTTATATCTCATCTAGAGCAACACTTATAAAGTGTAACTTTATATCTCATCTAGAGCAACACTTATAAAGTGTAATTTTATATCTCATCTAGAGCAACACTTATAAAGTGTAACTTTATATCTCATCTAGAGCAACACTTATAAAGTATAACTTTATATCTTATCTAAAGCAACACTATTGAATTGCATATATTCAATATATGATCACATAATTAAATCGAAGCTATATATAAACTTCGAGAAACATGTCCAATAACTCCAATACTTAGAAAGTAATTGCTTAAAGATCTCTAATATCAATAAATTCCAAAATACCAAATGCATACAAACGTATATGACAATAGTATAAAAATTGTTCATCGTTCACTACAATAGATCGAGTTTACTTCTGCCACAATTCAAATTCAATTACCGGCATTTTCCTGCACATTGAAAATAAAATTATAAGTTATTGAAATAAATGTGAAAGTGCATAATTGGAGAGTATTCACTGTAAGCCAACCAATCCAAATCAAAATATATATATATATATATATATATATAATAGATATCATGTGCCCGCGCCAGCGCAGGCCCAATGTATGTTAGTTTTTTCCTTCCAATTTATGTGACACAAATGAAATTTGAAAAGGTGAAAAAGGTGAACTAAATTTTTTATGTGTTTTCTAAAAAAATATTTTAAATTGTTAATTTATGGAGTACCTTTTATGTTATTTTCGAATATTATATGTTACTCCATCTGTTTTATTTTATGTGATACACGTGATTTTAGGAAATTAAACGAAATTTCTTATATGATTATCACATATTTTTAGTTGTTATTTTACTGTGATTCATAGTACTTTTTAGTTCTTACGTTATTTTCAAACAATATATGCAACTTTTTTTGTTTCAATAAAAACAAGGGAGTCAACCAAATTTCATTATGTTTTTTAACTATGGTTTTCTAAAAATATCTTAAATTGTTACATTGCGTTTTTAAGCTTCTTTTTTTTAATGTAATTTTCCAATATATATATCAAATTAGAAATTAAAACGAAGAATTCAAGTTTTCAAATTATTATATTTCTATATTAAAATGTTCAAATCTTTAAATCTCCACATATATGCACAAATTAATAGAAGGAGGCCAAACAATTTAAAAAAATAAAAATATTAAAGCTCATTTCAATAATAACACATATATATTTCATTTTTAATATATGACTCCCTCCTTTTTTATTTTATATGAACTTATTTTTTATTACATTTCAAAAAGAAAATAACTTCTGAATTTTAATTTTATTATATAGCATATTAAAGATCACAAAATTAAAAAATATTTCAATACACAAAATTTGATATACATATAAATTTTAAGTTTAATTTTGATTGGTTCCACCTAATATTATACTTGATATATAATTATTAAGAGCTAAGCCTAATCATTATTTATAACTTTCATATAATAAATAGATATCACAATAACGCATAAAAAATGAAAAAATAACAAGAATGAGGTAATACTAATACTAATACCTAAAGATGTTTCTAGAACTATTTAATTTTCTTGTTATCATTCTTGGTAGATTTTTGCTACCATGAGTTACATTTTTACCTTTGATCATCATTCACTTCATATATAGAAAAAAATTTCTAAAATTATTTATACTTGATAGATTTTTGTTAGAATGAAATTACATTTTTATTTTTGGTCATCTTAAATACAAATATATCATCCTATGCATTTTTATTTGTAAAGTTACTTTTAACATCTTTTTCTTTAATTTCAATTTAGTATATATTATTAATTTTATCACACTAATTTATTTTAAAGTATATTAATTAGATCCAAAATAAAGATTGAAATAATTAATTCATGATATTTTTACATACAAAGTAGACTTTTTATAAGCATAATGAATAGAAAAATATTAAGAATTAAATTAAAGTAATAGTAAAATAGATTAATAATAAAATAGATATCACAATAACTCACAAAAGAAATAAAAAGGAAATGAAGTAATAACAAAATAAGTTAATGGTAATAACAATAACTTAACATGTTTCTAGAACTATTTAATTTTTTTTGTATCATTCTTGGTAGATTTTTATTAGCGTGAAATTATATTTTTACCTTGATCATTATTCACTTCATGTATGAAAAGATAATTCTAGAATTATTTATTATATTTCTTCATAGATTTTTGTTAGAGTGAAATTACATTTTTGCCCTTGGTCGTCCTCCCACTTCACTCTTCTATATAATAAAAAGTTAATGGGTTTCTTGTTAGTTTATGGTATAATGGTGACAAGAAGTTGTAATCCGGGTAAAGAAAACTAGTAACGAAACTATGTGATGAAGAACTAGCATTTGGACTTGTGTAATTCTAGAAGGAGAATTCGAGGGAATCCATTTGTAATTAAGTCAAGACTAGGTGATGTCTATGATTTTATGATGGGATGGTATACAAGTGTATTTATTCGTTGTGATACTTTTATATGAATTAATATTGCAACAATGGTCTTAGATATTGACATGAGATATGTGGATATCGATATGATGAAATCATGATTTGAATGTGTGATATTTATATGTTATTGGGATGTGTGATCAGGATCGGCTGCCATGTTCTGAACCTATAACTTGGATAAAATGTCTACGTTCCAGCATAAAAACTGGGATTGGCTTTCACATTCCGGCACTCTAACTGGGATCGGTTTCCACGTTCTGACATAAAACTTGGATCGGATTCGCACGTCTCGGTATGCTAATAGTTTGACTTTGGGTCCCATGAGAGTGAAAACTACTTGTCATAAAATATCTACGGTGAAATTTGATATGCTTAATTTCGTGGTGTGTACACGTATCTACGCGTTGGGGTTTAAGCTATGATCTATGGGAACCTTAAGTGTTATATTGTTACTCGTAGTATAGAATGTGGTTAGTATGTTAAGCTATGATCTATTATAATCTTTAGTGTTGTAGTGTTACTCGTAATATACAATGTGGTTAATATGTTTAAGCTATGATCTATTGGAATCTCAAATGTGGTAGTGTTACTCGTAGTATACAATGTGTGGTAGCTGTACTTGTAGCATACAAAGTGGTTAACGTCTTTAGGTTGTAACCTCGTAAGAAAGAAATAGGTGACAATTGGAAGGTTTTATAAGTAAAGGCTAAGGGTTGAGAAGCGAGCGGTCCATACATGATCTTCTATTTGTCAAATCATATCTAATGAGGTGGGCGTCGAGTTGACTGATGATACCTACAAGTACCTGTGGTTGTACTGATACTACTCTTGCTATGTCTTTTTGACATAGTCTGGATGCATAATCTGTGACATTTCATTAGGTGAAGACGAAGAAATCGCCGAGCATCTTCGAATCTTCCTTTCGTATGGTAGGAGATGTGTCCTTTTATTAAATTGTTATACCGTTGTAATTCTTAGTAGCTCTTTTACCTGTTAGACTAGATCCTTGGGGTTGTCAAGTTACTAAAATTTTTTAGACTAGTGCATTAATAAGAGGTCGTAATAATGATTTACCCTACAATGTCTAATTTTATAAGTTTCCTTGACTTTCCTTTATTTTCATTATATTTCAGATGTTTTTTGTTGTTGTTGGGGCATTAGGGTTCTAATACTTAGGTGTTAGAGTAGGTACCTGCACGGCCCGGTTGGCTTGGTCTTGACACTCTTAGGATAAAATCCTTAGAGAAATACGCTATCAATTCCTCATAAATCGACGAATCAAAACCTCTTCTTCTCCTTTCTCCTATTAAGTTCTTTCTCTAAAGACCCTAGCGTAATTTTGCAATTGTGTAAAATGAACCCATTCAGTTTAGACCCTAATTAAATCACTAAAATAAATTAAACCAATTGGATATGGAAAAGACCAAAATACCCTTTGAAAATTTTGTTTTGACTTTGCTTACGTAGATAGCCCGATTTCCAATTGGAATATCTCCTTCATATGAACTCGAAAATAAGCAAACTCGGTGGCATTAGAAAGATGATTCAGATATCCTTCTAACAATATCGTTTATCAGACTGAACTCATCATGTTATAGGAGCTATGGTCGTATAAAGTTTAACTAAAACTCATAACTTGCAAAATTTAAGATTTTTCTAATTCCAATTTAGTTCTTCTCGGAACTCAAGGTACTATACCTAGTGACACTAAAAATTAATACTTTCTACCTCCATAATATCCTACTCACAACAAAGGATAGTTCATGTCTTATCTAAAAGAAATTCAGGGTGTTAAAGGAAAATTCAATTCTAGCCCAAACACGTGGGACCTATATGCATACGAAAGCAACAATAGGTAGGGCAAGGAGTGACATGTACAACGGAAAGTGTCATCATATACGACAGAGATATAATACCATAAGGCAACTTCTCTCAAGTGGAATCATCACAATAGACTATGTGAAATAAAGCGATAATGTGTCAGATCAACTAATGAAAGGCCTAGGGAGAGAGGCACTTGAAAGATCATCTAAAGGAATGGGTTTACGACTTAGGACAAGTCATCATGATTGTAACTCTATCTAGAAGACTATAGATCCCAAGAGCTAGATTCAAGGAGAAAAACAAAGTTGTGACTGTCGGTTTGACATTTTCAATCAAATCAACACTACACCATTTTAGGCATATGGCCACCCCACTAAAGTGTAGCCTAAACTAGCAAAAAGTTTGGCCTTTGATAAAAGGCTACACTTCTTGACTTTAGGCAACACTTTTTAGGGGGTGGCCTAAAGAAGCGTAACCTCTGACATTAGGCAACACTTATTAAATGTCGCCACTTTTGGCTACACTTATAAAGTGTAGCCAAAGAAGTATAAGGCCACGCTTTGTTGTGATGCATTAGCGACACCTATATTTTATTATACTACACATAAAAACGTTGCCTTTGCGGTTTTATTGGTCACACTTCAAAAGTGTTGCCTTTTATAGGTCATCTAGCGCAACATTTCAAAAGTGCTGCCTTTTATATCTCATATATAGCAACACTTGTAAAATTTAATTTTATATCTCATCTAGAGCAACACTTATAAAGTGTAACTTTATATCTCATCTAGAGCAACACTTATAAAGTGTAATTTTATATCTCATCTAGAGCAACACTTATAAAGTGTAACTTTATATCTCATCTAGAGCAACACTTATAAAGTATAACTTTATATCTTATCTAAAGCAACACTATTGAATTGCATATATTCAATATATGATCACATAATTAAATCGAAGCTATATATAAACTTCGAGAAACATGTCCAATAACTCCAATACTTAGAAAGTAATTGCTTAAAGATCTCTAATATCAATAAATTCCAAAATACCAAATGCATACAAACGTATATGACAATAGTATAAAAATTGTTCATCGTTCACTACAATAGATCGAGTTTACTTCTGCCACAATTCAAATTCAATTACCGGCATTTTCCTGCACATTGAAAATAAAATTATAAGTTATTGAAATAAATGTGAAAGTGCATAATTGGAGAGTATTCACTGTAAGCCAACCAATCCAAATCAAAATATATATATATATATATATATATATAATAGATATCATGTGCCCGCGCCAGCGCAGGCCCAATGTATGTTAGTTTTTTCCTTCCAATTTATGTGACACAAATGAAATTTGAAAAGGTGAACTAAATTTTTTATGTGTTTTCTAAAAAAATATTTTAAATTGTTAATTTATGGAGTACCTTTTATGTTATTTTCGAATAATATATGTTACTCCATCTGTTTTATTTTATGTGATGCAAGTGATTTTAGGAAAGTAAACGAAATTTCTTATATGATTATCACATATTTTTAGTTGTTATTTTACTGTGATTCGTAGTACTTTTTAGTTCTTACGTTATTTTCAAATAATTTATACAACTTTTTTTGTTTCAATAAAAATAAGGGAGTCAACCAAATTTCATAATATTTTTTAACTAGGTTTTTTTAAAAATATCTTAAATTGTTACATTGCGTTTTTAAGATTCTTTTTTTTAATGTAATTTTCCAATATATATATCAAATTAGAAATTAAAACAAAGAATTCAAGTTTTCAAATCATTATATTTCTATATTAAAATGTTCAAATCTTTAAAACTCCACATATATGCACAAATTAATAGAAGGAAGCGAAACAATTTTTTTAAAAAAATAATAATATATGAAAGCTCATTTCAATAATAACACATATATATGACTCCCTCCTTTTTGATTTTATATGAACTTATTTTTTATTTCATTTCAAAAAGAAAATAACTTCTAAATTTTAATTTTTTTATACAGCATATTAAAGATCACAAAATTAAAAAATATTTCAATACACAAAATTTAATATACATATAAATTTTAATCTTAATTTTGATTGGTTCCACCTAATATTATACTTGATATATAATTATTAAGAGCTAAGCGTAATCATTATTTATAACTTTCATATAATAAATAGATATCACAATAACTCATAAAAAAATGAAGAAATAACAAGAATGAGGTAATAGCAATACTAATACCTAAAGATGTTTCTAGAACTATTTAATTTTCTTGTTATCATTCTTGATAGATTTTTGCTTGCATGAGTTACATTTTTACCTTTGATCATCATTCACTTCATATATAGAAAAACGTTTCTAAAATTATTTATTCTTGATAGATTTTTATTAGAATGAAATTACATTTTTATTCTTGGTCATCTTAAATACAAATATATCATCCTATGCATTTTTATTTGTAAAGTTACTTTTAACGTCTTTTTCTTTAATTTCAATTTAATATATATTATTAATTTTATCACACTAATTTATTTTAAAGTATATTAATTAGAGCCAAAATAAAGATTGAAATAATTAATTCATGATATTTTTATATAAAAAATAGGCTTTTTTATAAGCATAATGAATAGAAAAGTATTAAGACTTAAATTAAAGTAATAGTAAAATAGAGTAATAATAAAATAGATATCACAATAACTCACAAAAGAAATAAAAAGGAAATGAAGTAATAACAAAATAAGTTAATGGTAATAATAATAACTTAATATGTTTCTAGAACTATTTAATTTTTTTGTTGTCATTCTTAGTAGATTTTTATTAGCGTGAAATTACATTTTTACCTTGATCAGTATTCACTTCATGTATAAAAATATAATTCTAGAATTATTTATTATCTTTCTTCATAGATTTTTGTTAGAGTGAAATTATATTTTTTCCCTTGGTCGTCCTCCCACTTCACTCTTCTATATATATATATATATATATATATATATATATATATATATATATATATATATATATATATACACGTAAATCATATAGAACATTTATAATCACGTGAATTATGGGTTACTGCATGTATTGTAAACACAAAGAGATCAAGAGACACACATCAACCCAAATTCCATTCAGAGCATCCGTAAAATTCCCATTTCTCTTCCTACAATGGCACCAAAAGCTGAGAAAAAGCCTGATGAGAAAAGGCCAGCAGCTGAAAAAACTCGCATAGCCGAGAAATCTCCTGTAGAACAGAATGCACAGGACAAAAAGAAGCTAACAAAGAACAGCACTGCAGCTGCTGGAGACAGAAAGAAAAAGAGATTGAAGAAGTTCAAACTGTTGTTTGTTTTGTTCTTCCTGTTGAATTAGCTAAGCATGTTGTATCTGAAGGAACTAAGGTTGTTACCATATTCACTATCTCTTAAATTTTTAGTTTTTGTTCACTACTGTTAAAGTTTGAATTAGTATATTGTGGATGTAAAATTAGTTCAATTAGCTTGCTCTTAGCCTTATCCTTTTGTAACGAACTCCTAATCATGAATGATATTTTCCTGTTTTGTACATAAAAAAAAAGACCTCAAGAGACTAGCTCTCCCAGTTACTGCTGTATTGGGCACGAACTGGGAGCTGACATTCACAATTTGATATTAAACAAAGAGATGGAGGCTGATAGGAAGAACAAAAACAAAGGGGAACAAGGCAAACACGATTTTAGAAACCTGCAAATGCAGTACAAAAACAAGTTTGAGCACAAACCAAAAAACCTTTACAAGTTTACAAGTTTAACAAGTTAGGCATTTTCCAAACAATTTCAGAAACCTGCAAATGCAATACAGATTCTTTACAAGTTTAACAAGTTAGGCATTTTCCCAACAATTGAATTGTTAGACATTGAAAGCTTAAAAAGTTTTGCAAGATTAGCAAATACACTCAAATCAACATGAGTAACTCAACCCAAGTTGTCAAGAACAACTCCTGCAACATTACCACACTCACGTTCAGCACAAACCAAAAAGCCTAGGAGACAGCATGTGTGTTCATTCAAAGCAAACAAAAGTGCCCAAGGTACCACATCTGTACTACAACCAACAATAGTGTATCTTTTGGAGCCATTTCATGATATTTTTTGTATAATTGGAAGTAAAGTGCTAATAGAACTATAATACTGTAGAATGTATTTCTTTTTTTCAAAGATTCAGAGTTGACAGAATGTAATTATTTTTTCTAATAAAGGTTACAATCTGACACCACAAATTTGCTTGCTTGTTTCATATAGAGTTGTAATGTTTTCAAGTTATGCATTTACTTAAGCTTAATACAGGAAATAACAACAAGCAAGCTGATGAAGAATTGTAGACTCAAAAGAGAAAAGCTTATAGGACAGTTCAACATAGCATGTACATACCAAAACTCCTAATTATTATCTTACATGCTTTTTATTCACTGACAGATGCTCAGACTCCTTCCAACAACAAATCAAAAGGTAAACAAAGCAAAAAAGAGAGAGAAGCAATTAAAAGAAGACAACAAGAACCAACAACAACAAGAACCAGCAGCAACAGGATAAAACTTAAACCACATCGCAGCAGAGCTTAACTAGCACAAGTGACAACAAACTCACTCACGAAAATATAAAAAAACTATCTCAAAATTATAACCATCTCTCGCAACAACCATTACAGTTCAAAGCAGTAAACAAAAGGGGAAAAAAGTACACAACTACAATCCAAAATTAGGTATAGAATCTAAAAGGAGACAATAAGTGACAAAAACAAAGTACAGACTGAACTTTCAAAGATTCAATATAGTAAAATAACTTTAGACTATTAACAGAGAATGTGAAATACAAAATACCTTTTGAAGAACCGAATCATGAGCCTATCCTGAAGAATGTGGAAGATTTGTGCCTCTTACAGCTTGTGCGCTACTTGCATCAATAGGTGAAGCAAGGTTAGATCCAACACACCCTAGTATGTCTTGAAAATTCAATCCAGGGTTGTTTTGCAACAATTGAGTGAATAAATTTGGCATTTCTTCTCTCAATTCTTCCCTTAGAGAAGTGATTTCATTGGCATGATTTTGTTTTAGATTGTTAATTTCCTCATCTTTCTTCAAAGAACTAGTTGTCACTGATCTACCGTATCACCTAAGTCGAGCAGACTGCTCTTTTTCAAACACTGCCGTAAATGCATCATCAGTTGTTTCCCCTGAATTTTGGCGATTCTGAAGTTCAGCCTATTGAATAAAATTGGCATCCATAGTGAATTATGAGTACTATTTCATTTTCAGTCCTATGATAGCGACATTGACAAAGAATTGATACCTCCTTGCACTTGAACAAGACGAAGAAAAAGAGAAAGAAGAAGACGACATACGTGATAAAATTCAATGGAGTCAAACTCCACACAATATATAAAATTTAAGTCTGAATCAAATTCACTACTAATCCTCTTTAAAAAACTTACTATTGCAACTTGGGTATCTACCTGGATTTTCTTTCCCGTCTTGGTACGAGTAGCTATAAATATTTCAGGCTTTGATGGTTCTTCATTGTTGTCTTTGGCTGCACGCTACAAATTATATCAAAAGAAAATTTTAAAAAAACCATCATTATGTTCTAATAAAGTACAAAAAATGAAATTCAGATTTTTGAACAAATGTTAGCTAAGTATTACCCATGCCACACGTACTCTTGCAAAATTAATAGGTCCCATTCGATGCCTCCACTTTTGTTTTTTCATGTTTTGAGAATTCATCTCACATATGGCTTATTATAAAAATAAAAGAGATAATTTAATTGATAAAAAAAATATATATGATGCAAAATATGTCGATGAGTAGAAATGCATTTTTTAGCCTTACTTGAACACTTGGGTGTTTCCAGTACTCGATCAGCTGGCGGAATTGATTTTCTGGAATGCCATCAGGACGCTTTTCTAGCATATCCTCAAGGTACTGTTTTTTGTCAAAAATTTTCTTTTTAATTTTTTGTTTGTGTCGCCTCCAAGCATCACGAAGTCCAGTCATTACCCACTTGTTTCCTTCTACTGGAATTAGAAATTTGGACTGTGCAAAATAAAATATATTTGGGTTCAGTAAGTAAAAAAATAAAAATATGCAATATCAAGAGTGATTGTTCTTACATTAATATATTCCCACATGCACTTATAGTATCCTTTGGCACCACATGCCAACTAGTGTACATCAAGATGATGAATCTAGGATTCCTTGCAATTTTTCCTATAAAGTTGCTTAATTGTGACACTATCTTATTAGTTGGTCCCACTGCTTGTCCTTTATCGAATGTCACTTCCTTTTTTTCTTCCAAATTTCTTGCATGAATATCCTTACATGTTGTTTGTCCTCGAACTTTTTTTGGCTTTGATATTTCTAGATTGATGTAAACAGACAGGAAATAAGATATTTCTTTTATAACGAGTACTAAATAATACAAGGTTTAAGACATACTTTTTCTACTACAATCAATGTCAATTTCCTCTTGGACATCACATTCATCTCCACCAAGTTCTTCTTGATCGACAATATCATCCAATCCTTTGTTGTGTTCATTAATAATAGGAGTATGCACATCAGCTGTTGTGTGTTTTTCACATTTTGTTTCATCATCTATGCGTATCCCTTGATTTTTTAGAAACTGATCAAGAGTACTAGCTGGTATGACCGGCTTCCTCTTTACCTGCTTGCAATTTGGTAGATGAAGAATATCATGTTCATTGTGTATCTGTTGCTTATCCCGAAACTGGCCAATATGGAGAAGGCAAATGAGCTATGTGATGAGGAATGAAAAGTTTGAAAGAAGGAGAACTACAGGAAGAACCGACACACTTTGGGAAGAAACAGTCAGGTAAGACACTTCACTATTTCTACTCATAATAACTATAATGATCTTTTTTTGCAGGATCAAACTAATAACCAACAAGAACAAGAAAACCACCTTCACAATTTGATACATCAATAAAGGAAATACATCAACAAACAAAATAAAGGATGATTTGAATAAAGAACAGCTAGAAAAAGTTGAGGAAAGTACAATCGAGAGGTTCCAGAAGAGAGAAAGAGAGAGAAAACCCTTAAGTAACAAATAAAATACCTCAACTATCACTAACCAAATATACAATAAAAGAGCAGCAACAAGCCAAAAATAGAAAAAGAGAAAAAATACATTCATAAGCTGATTCTGCCAATGGTGTGAAAATACGTTGAGGTTTAGTAACAGAAGGAAGTTAGCATCTGAGATTTTGTGTAGCGGATTGTGGAATTGTATTGTACGAATCATTTGTTGGGGTGACAATAAGAATGAGACATATTGAGAGCATATTTAAAAGAAAGGGCAAAGGATTATCTGACATGGTTATTTTTGTGTAGGATAAACTTGAAAAGAACAAAAGGAAGCTAGAAAATCATGTTTCTGAACTTGTTTTGTTGGCTACATCAAGGAGTGATACTATGAAAAACTCTGGGATTGGTAATATGCTTTCTTTAAGAATATCAAGTCCCCTCTGCAAAGTTGGTGGACTTGTTCAAGGTTCAGGATATAGGGACTATGCTAATGGAGAGGAAGTCGTATCTTCAATAACTACTAGACTTCCCTTCATTCAGAACATTCCACCATCTATTACTTGGATCTTTTTAGACAAGTACGTGATAATCATAATTATCTCAAGTACAATAGTGTAAAGAAATCCATAGAAGAGGACACTTGGAAAGAAATTCTAAAAATAAGATTTGTGCTAGGTACATTGATTAGCTAAAGATATGGAGAAAGGGACACAATAATCACAGTTCTAGCAAATACATTCATACAACATCCCATTAACCGACGATGTTGAAATATCTGAAAGACCATACGAGCTCGAACATAAGTACAATAAGTCTGAGACATATCGAGAGCATAACAGAGAAGTTCAACTATATCATAGTTGATACTACAATTCTACAATATGCTTGGTCATTAGCTTAGAGGAGTTTATATAGAAAGTGAAAACAAGCAATTAAAGATAGATACTAACTCACTCAAATGCTTCCGAGTAGTAATTCCCTCTATCTCGACTGCTGAATATGCCTAGGGTTCACGATCTTCGGCACTTTCTACCTTTGAAAAACATATTGGTTAGAAACTGGAAAACGCCTTTGGAATTAGTGGAAAGAGTAGAAGACATTCAGGAGAAGTAAGAAACTGATACTAACTAGAAACTCACTATTTAAGTCACAAAAATGCGTAATTCAAAGTCATGACAGAGAATGTAAAAGTAAGCCATGGTAGTAAGATTTTTCAACTTAAGCCTATGCTTCCAACTGACTTTCATTTTTCTTCACAAATTGATATGCAAAAGAAGCAAACAACTACAGACGATTCAAAATATAAAACAAGGACTACAACTAAGGAAACTTGTACAAAATAAATGAAAACAAGAGGAAATTTAATCACCTAAATGGGCTATCATTATTTGGGAAATACCAACAGAAGGGAACTGATTTCTCACTTGACACGAGGTATCAAAATTAGTGATTCACAAAATTACGAGGGCAAATAAATGAAGATGCAAATTCAAACATAGCATGCTCAACCACTGTCCAAACAAGGATAAAAATCTCACAAAACTAAACATGAACTTTAAACTGAAATTATCGCAATATTGCCATTAGCAACAGATACTTTGAAAACCACAAAAGAAAAGATAGAGAATGTCATCTTTAAGTCGATTAAACACGGACTTAAAGAGAAGAACATTTGAAGTAAATAGGCAGCCAACTCATGCTAGAAAGAGGGTCGCTTTTGTGCTTATGGCCAAAACGACTGAATTAACTAGGCTGAACAAAAAAGTCCAGGCGAATGTAGTCATGAAATACTACAAAATGATTCTAACAACTTCATACTACGAGGTGATCCCAAAACATTTAGGAATATTGAACTAAAGTTACTAATCTATACTTGAAAATGCACTAGAGAAACAACAAAATGACTTCTTGACTCTTCAAGACATATAGTCGAAAACAAGAAAATTGTTCCAGCAAACAGAGACAAGAAGAAATCATTGTGATTAACAAATGAACAAACCAAGATTAAGGCGAGCACAGTAAAAAAAGCAGTGACAACAGAGTAAAACAAGCATTAAAACCTTTCGGAATTCCTGTAGAGTAGCTACTTACGCTTCATAAAATTTGTATTACGGACAAAATATTGTAGGTATCGCCATCTTCAACACTTAAGTTCTTCAAAGAAAGACAACTTAGCTTCTGCTCAGTTCTTTCGAGAAAGGCGACTTGGCTTCAGCTGGTACATTCAACATTAAAGAGAACAAAAAACCACTACCAAAGATACTCAGCCAATATATACGTAATACAACTACAATCTAAACTCCAAAAAATCAACAAAATTCGTATCAACAACACAAGAACATAAGAACCCTAAGTTAAAATTTTGACTGAAACAGAAGATTATCAGAATCTTAAAGCTATAATTTAGACTTTTGAAGATAAAATCTTTTACCTGATAAACTCTATTCCAACAACCCTAAAGCTTTAAGACGTGAGGCAAGTTCATTTGTGAAGCATTTTTTTTCAATTTTCAACTGGAAATTTGATGGAACAGCTCTTCAACGATAATTTTTTGAAGAATATCGTGTTCTACAGCTCTTCAATCTTCAACAATGAAGCTGTGAGATAAAAATCATCTTCTTCAGTTCTTCTTGAGAGAAATCGTATTGCTCTTCAAATCTTCAGTTCTTCAGCTGAAGTTTGAGGGAAATTTGTGAGGAAAATGTACTGTTCGTGCCCTTCAGTTCTTCAATGGTGTTCTTGAGAAATGGGTGCTTCAGCTGAAAATGGAAATGGGTGCTTCAGCTCGTACATTCAACATAATAAAAAACTACACTATGAAAGATACTCAGCCAATTTATAAGTAATACAACTACAAGCTAAACTCCAAAAAATCAACAAAATTCGTATCAACAACACAAGAACATAAGAACCCTAAGTTAAAATTTTGACTGAAACAGAAGAATATCAGAATCATAAAGCTATAATTTAGACTTTTGAAGATAAAATCTCTTACCTGGTAAACTCTATTCCAACAATCCTAAAGCTTTAAGAGGTGAGGCAAGTTCATTTGTGAAGCATTTTGTTTCAATTTTCAACTGGAAATCTGATGGAACAGCTCTTCAACGAGAATTTCTTTGAAGAAAATCGAGTTCTTCAGCTCTTCAATCTTCAACAAGGAAGCTGTGAGAGAAAAATCGTCTTCTTCAATTCTTCTTGAGAGAAATCGTATTGCTCTTCAAATCTTCAGTTCTTCAGCTGAAAATGGTGTTCTTCAGCTGAAGTTTGAGGGAAATTTGTGAGGAAAATGTACTGTTCGTGCCCTTCAGTTCTTCAATGGTGTTCTTGAGAAATGGGTGCTTCAGCTGAAAATGGAAACTTCAGCTGAAGTTTTAGGGAAATGTTATGTTTTAGGGAAATGATACATTTTTTTTATTTAGCTGAAAATAATAATTTTAATGTTTTATTTTTGCCCAATAAAAATGGGAGGAAGATCAAATTTTAATGTCAAAATGTTGGAGGGAATATAAAATTTTGGTGAAAACACTAAGGCCACATTTGTAAAGTGTTATTTTTCTAATTATAAAAATAGGACACTTTAAAAGTGTATCATTTATATAAATAATTGTTGCGTACCATTTATATAAATAATTGTTGCCAATTATAACAACACTTATAAAGTGTAGCTTATACCATTGAAGATACACTTTAAAAGTGTTGCTAATATTATTGTAGCTAAAAGTTAAAAAATTAGGCTACACTTTAAAAGCGTCCCCAAAAGTATTTTAGGCAACACTTTACAAGCGTTGTCCAGATTTAGTGTGGTCGTAGGCCTAAAATGGTTGCAATCTATTCTCATGATGAAGACAATGTTCAGGAACAACGTTAAAATATTAAGGTTTGTTAATGAGTTAGTAAAGCTTAAACATTTTATTGGTTTTCTTTGTTTGGTAGATTTGACCAAATAGTGTATTTAGATGATAACACGGTTAGAAATGACCTATGTGAGTGTGAAGTGCAAGCCTCTTCAAAGAGAAATTTTGGTCAAAAGTCTATTTTCTATAAACTCATGAACTATGAGGTGTTCATGGTTGAAACGAACACAAGCGTAAGAACCATAAACTATAAAGCGTTAAATGTGTGACATAAGATTGTCTAGGTATAAACCAAAGCTCGAGGTCCAAAGTAATCGCATTTACCGATTGACAGAGTATATGAAAACATATGTACACTAAGGAAAGTCCAAAGGGAATCCTACTTGTCCAGGTGCAATTGATTCTTGCTTGTAAAGTACACACTCATCTGTGCATTTCTTTATGTTATGATCATTCCCCATTAATGTGGGGGATTATTGAATATATAAAGAGTTAATTGAAAATGGAGGGGAGAAGAAAAGAGGAATTGAAAAGTTTTTCTTATACTTTAAGAAAATGCAATTTTATCTCATTGGTAGTGCAAAATAAAAGTGATGTGTTTAATTTTTAAAAGGGTTGGAAAGAGGGACACCCTCTTGCGCGATCATCATCATCGCTCACTCAACTCGGCTTTGTCTTTGAAAAATGATCAAAATATTATATTTTTTGATAATGTTTATTTTAATTATTTAATTAATTAATTAAATGGTCCAAATGTTTTAATTATATAGTTAATTAACTGAAATATTCTGAACAAACAAGGATCTGCGCGAACCTTTTTATTTAAAACACTTTCTTTATTTAAATTTTCTGTTGTTGGAGATGGCTATTCTGAAAGGTTGCAACTTTTAAGAATGTCCATGAACATTTGAAATGGTGCAAACTTTCATGAATGATTGTGTTGATTCTGATGGGTTGAAACCTTTCGGAACTAGTTTCGCTTGGCTATAAATACAAGTAATTCATTAGACTTTTTAGAAAAATTTCGAATTTCTTCTTCTTCTGCACAAACTTTATTCATATGCTTTACTGCAATTGAGTGGCTCAATGATACTAGAGTTTTGCATATAAATACACTAGTGATTGAGATCATTCTATCCTGGAAGGACATATTAAAAATCAAACCTCGGATACTAGAAGGAAATAATTTCCTTAAGGGGACGTTGTGCATTCAATGAGATTGATCTTCTTTCCATTCTGTTCATTACAGATTCCGGTACGTTTTACGTATTTTAGTTTATGTTAACTAAGTTCAGTTGTTCACTGCTTGATTTAAAACATCGGTAACTTAGTGTTTCTGCAAAGGTTCTGTAATCAGTAGTACGAGCTATAAATTTATTTATTTTCCATTTTCTACTATTATTATTGAAATGTTGTTGTTAGTATAATTTTTTAAATGACCTCTTACACTTCAAAATCTATCAAACCAATTTACATATAGGGTAAATTTTTATTTTGAAACTTTATAGTGAAAACTAGTAACACATCTAATATTAAAATTTAATTAAACAATATAATTAACTGTTTTATTTAATATTTATATATATTTTTTAAATATGGTGATAGTACAAGATTCATTAGTTTAGTTGTTTTTCTATGTTAAAAGCTTTAACAATTCTTTTTAAGTAAATTTTAGAATTGATGTTTGCACTACCAAAATATAGAATTGTATAATCAAAGTTATCTTTTGGTTCCATTTTTCTCATTTTTTCTCCCCTTGTGAAGTACAGAAATTCTTCTTATGTGCGAAGTCAATTGGACAAAATAAATGTATCCCCTGCATTAGAAATAGACTTTTATGTGTTTATTTATCAATTGAAAGACACAAATATTCAGATATAAAATTTTAAAAAAATAATGCAAGGGAGATGATTAAGTATTGATACATAAAAGTGAACCATGCCGATTAATATTACACCAAATTTAATTTAAAATCGAGATCTACAAATATCCTAAGGCTAGTGAAACATGTTGGTGAATGTTTTGAGCTTGTTGAAATATTTTTTATGATGTTCATTTGACCCGAATAGGCATGTTTATGTGGTGATATTTTTTCCCGTTTTGACATGTACTGTTAATTTAGAACAATTGTTTGTTTGTATATTTATTTTTGGTTGTGCATATTCATGTGTTATATTATATATTCTAGGTTTTATATATACGGTATTTCTTTCTCAGGAGTTGTCTTTATTGTCGGTGACTAGTCCAATTCATATTTTGCTTGAAACAAATTCAACGTAAGATACTATGGATAGATTGGTTGATAACATGTTACTTATATGATCCAAATAAATTAAGCAAAGTATAAAATGATCCATTATATTGAGTGTTAATATTTTCATTTACTTGTTGATATTCCTATAGAGTCTGATCCGTTAAGTTGGCATTGATAGTTGTTTTTAGTTTGGTTGGCATTTTCCATGAGTGCTAACTATTTGTCTTCACCTTTTAATTTCTCGTAACCAAAAAGTGCTAATTGACCTTAAAAGAGAGTATGTATGAATTAACAGAGAAATATATAATTGATAAGCTTATGATACTATGTGTGTGTATGTTGACATCTTCCTGAGAGTGAGTGTTTGATTCTGAATCTTACGTACTCTAGTTTCATTTATGCTATATATTTCGGGGACCCTCTTTTTCTGAGTTTGCACATACAAATAGAAGAATTTATTACCATTATCAAATAGTTTTCAGGAAATAACACATACACCGTATGAATGATAACTGAGCTTAAATGATTTCATGTGATAAACTGTGGCTTCTATGATTCAACTTTCGTGTCAAGTCGAATTCTTTCTAGATAGAAGAGTGAGGTCTTAGTTTGTATGATGTTCATGTTTTGTACTATTTGAGGATAAGAAGTAGTTTATGTTTTTTGTGTTTTGGTAGGTTTGTATTGTACCGACTTGTCAGTTTCTAAGCTTGTACCACTGTGTTTCGAGAGAGAAAACGAAGGCATATATGATGTGTAAGACTGGAAAATTATGTTTTCATAATTTACATGTGATCGTGTAGAAAAAAAAAGTAAAAAGGTTCAAAGAAGAAAGTGATCAAATAGTTTGTTACCATAATTTATGTTCATATCTTCGCATGTCCACATGCGTCTCTGTATCACTAACTTAATTGTAACTAACAGAATAATGGTTGCAGAAAAAGGTTGGTGTGTAGTAAACAGATGCAACCGAAACTTCTAATATAGGGATTCATCTCACCTACATTTCAAATTATGTCAGAAGCAACAACTTTGCCATACTACTTGATACAGAAAATCATATGTGACTGAAACAGCAAATGCAAAGATGTGTACGTGTGTGAGACATAATTGTAATAACCCGGTAGGATATTTTTGTGAATTATTGTGAAATTATTATTTAACCCCTCCAGAAATTTGGCCCCAAATCATTTTGAAAAGTGTTTTGAAATTCATTTCAAGTTCCGAGTTAAAAGTAGTGAATTTTGGGAAATTTGGAAATTTGAAAGGCTAAAGTTGTTAAAGAGTGGTTTCGGTGTCTTTTGAAGCTTCGACTTTCACAAAAAAATTCTCTCAATTCCATCAATTTTAGAATGTGGAAAGATGTCAAAAGAGTTTTCAATTTTTGATTTAGAGTTTTTTTTTAACAATTTGAGGTCCTAAGTTGGAAAATGTGGAATTTTAGCCTTTTGGTTGACTTTAGTCAACATTCGGGGTTCGAATGCTCATATTAGAATTCTCAAAGTTCTTTTTGGTTCAGGAAATGATTTTGGCCTTGGTGAGGTCTTGTTTGAATCTGCAGAGGTCCTGAGCTTGATTTAACCTTTTTAGGTGTTATGATTAGTTTCTTGTGACTTACACGGAAATCAGGTCAAGGAGAAATCAAATTTTTATTTCAATGATTCCATTTTGTACAGAACGTCAAGTAATGTACATTCACAAATATGATTTGTATGTATGAGATTCTGAAAAAATTCCGACGGTCCTTTTGTTATTTTGATAGTTGGTTGATTTTTATAGTACATTAGTTATATACCCTTCGCGTTTGTGATAGGCCTTTTTCTTAAGCGACCTTAACATAAGCTAAGGCATGATCTCTAAAGCGAAGGGAGAACTTTAGCAGGGTTAGCTTAAGTGAGTCATGTCTTTCTTTAGCGATGATTACTTAAGTGGATCCAAGTTCACAAAATTGAGACCCCCACATAAGTGGGGTTCGCTTCAGACATCTCAGTAATATTTAAGGTTACCTATGACCTATTAGATTGAAGTTCTATGAGTCCCTTTTTCAACCCCTCCAAGTTGCCTCATTTCGACTTCAGAGTAAAAAGTTATGGCTATTTTATCAGAGAATGTCACCTCACAGGTTTTTGAGTAAATTCCTGCCAATTGCTTCTACGGGCTATAGAAATTTCGATTACCTATATTGCAATTCATAGAAAACTTTAGAGAAGCCAAATTTTTGGATTCAATTCCGGACCATTCTACAGGCCGTAGAAATTTCTACCGGCCATAGTTTTGATCAGTAGAATGAATTTTTGAGCCTCAAATTTTAGTATAAATTCTACAAAGTGGCAATTTGTAGAAACTTCAATTGGTTTATAGATTGAAGCTCTAGCATGAAATTTGATCCTCAAAATTTAGTTGAATTTCAAAAATAGGATCTACCATTTGTAGGACATACCACGAACCGTAGATGGCCACGCGAATAGTTTTTTGTCACCTTTTTATGAATGGTGTTTCAAACTTTTTCCCACCCATTCAAAGCATAAGACCTGACTTTTTACTCTAAGGTAACGTTTAAAATAGTTTTAGATCTTTCTTACGTTCAGTAACACTCAAAGTCATTAGAGCAAGGTTCCTAGAGGAGAAAAACTACAGTTCGAGAGTTCTTTAAATTTTCACCAATCTCGCCAAGTAATTTATTCTTCTAGGTAAGTAAGACTATCGTAATGATCAGAGTTCATCCTCAACTCCCTACATGTACTTTCCATCAATAAAGCATTACGTAGGTTTAGATCCTTAGTTTTTATAATTCTTGAGATGAGTTTCATTATTAAGTTCTGAATTATATTCCTTGTTTTTGAGATGCTATATCTTGCATTCAGATTCTTCAGTTTAATTTTAATTCCTATATTTTAGCATGAACTCTATTACTAAGTAATTATTTATTTACTACCGAGTTAGCATTGAGAATCCTTTAACTCAACATTTTTGTCTTAAATAGTTAAGAAAGTAAACACGAGTTTTAAGTAGAATTTAAAGAGTGATTTTAGTAAGAGTATATGCGAAGTAAGTATTACCAAAAGTATCAGTTTTTATATTAGTAAAAGCGAAATTTTTATTTATTAACAAGTTAATGAGTTAAGAAATATTCCATGTGAGTACACTCTTTTAATAGGATATTTTCAGCAACTACCTCAAATTTAGAAACAGTATATATTATACATTTAAGCATATATATTTATCGGGAGTACTATTAAGCATGGATATGGGAATGATTTGAGACAACTCATCTTTCTCATAAACGGTGTAGTCGACATGGGTTGTTCATTGTACTTTTTAGATGACTCACTAATATTGCTTTCGAGCAGAGAGTGAATCCACTTAGTTAAGATGTTCTATATCCCGGAAAGATACATGACAATTTTGGTATCTTAGACAAGATGTGGTATCCTCAGGTTGCTCATAGTAATGATTGTTTGTTGAAGAATCTACCAAATAGATTTAAAAGTGTATTTTATCATATCACTTAATATATTGAGTTCAATGAGAAGTAAGTATTTGTAAGGGTCCAATGATTTCACTCATTTTTTTCATTACATTCAAATTAATATATATTTATATTTGATGTAGTCCTTCCATTCAGTAATTTTCCTTCCTCTACATTACTATAACAACCTGATACAACCTTAGGTAAAAACCAATGGATAAATAATTGGAGCCAGAAAATTTTTGGTAGTAACTTGGAATTTCCTAAACTAATCTATATTTTAATGAAATCGAAGTCAGTGATGTCTTGGGAAATTTGGTAAAAAAAAAATGAGAGACCTAATTAAGAATTTGATCACATGAGTGGATATCTAATATGTTAAGGAACCCGTACGAAATTACGAAATTGAATTCAGGCAAGTAGAACTCTTGAAACTGATCTTAGCGTGAACGAGTATTTTCTTAGTACTAGAGGTTGAAGATGTGTTGTGAAATGGCGGTTTTAAACTCTTAATCAAACTTAGTATTTCCATGAAAGCCACTAGGGAGGGTCCGCTATTGCTGGTTCTTGGCCACCATAGAGGGACATAGGCGACTTAAGTCGGACACAAATTCGAAAATGTTATTATTGTGCAAATTTCATTCTCGAGAGCTAAGGGACGAACCAGAAAAATTTCTTAACAATTTTCAACCACTTCTAGCATTAAAGGTGAGGATTGTATTCCCTTAACCCGTATTTCGATCCATAGAACTTAGTTTTTTGGGTCATTATTATTGGGGGAAGGTTTTGATCTAGGAATTTTGGTTGAAAAGACCTAAGCTGGGTATTAGGATCTTTGGTTTGGCATAGGGTTGAGGATTTTGATTGTAATCTGAGTAATTAAGTCTCGTTTATTGATCATTGCATTAGTTAATAGTTGTAGACCTAGAACAAGCGGAAAGTATCCAGAAAGGAAAGATTCAAGTGCCTAAGGGGGTTTCAAGATTTATTTTGAGCTAGGTCATTGTTGTGATTTCATATTTCTCTTTATGTATGTTAGTAAATTCTTAATTGTAATGCGTGTATGTATGTGAATGAAGCCTATTGGTCACAGTTCATGTAATTGAGTATGAAGGAATGATGGTATGTCATGAATCAACACTTGATTGTTTGATTATGAGAATGTACATTGTGATTATGATTGTACGTTGTTGTATGCATCGGGTTTCATGTTCCAACATACTAACTGAAATTAGATGTAAGGTATGACATATATATTGGATCGGGTGTCGTCTTATCGACACACTAACTTGGATCAGGTCCCACGTTTTGATGCACATATGAGATCAGGTGTCACGTCCTGCACACTAATTGGGATCGGGTACCACGTTTTGGTACACTAACAATTTTTGTATGGGTGCCATGACAGAACCATTGAATTAGGTTCCATGAGAGGACCATTGACTTCTCATATGTACTTGTTATTGAGAATGTGGAATTGTACATTGCTCAAGAAATGATAAGTGACACACACACACACACACACACACACATATATATATATATATATGTGTGTGTGTGTGTGTGTGTGTGTTTGTATGTGTGTGCGCGCGCTATGACTGCTTACATATATTTCGCTTAATGGAATAGTTGTGTGATCCTACTAGTACACTATGGTTGTGTATTAATATTACACTTACTTGTTCTTTGTTGAGTACAAGGCATCCTCAGGCGGCTATTGATCCACCTCATCCAGGTCACTATTATGTCTGACCGGATTAAAGGGTGAGTCAATTCTTTCAGAATGCCAGATCACTTTTTTAAAAGTCTACTCTTTTTGGACTCAGACTATATTAATGTGTTTTTTTTGTCACGCCCCGAGCTACCCCCGAGACGCGGACACGGAACCTAGGACCACAAGTGATCCCAAGCTAACCCTGCTGGCATGATCATGAGCATACTAAAGAATAATAAACTGATGCGGAAGCTAAATCATAATTTAATCTGAAAAGATGGGAAATACCCATATGCTAAAACTGAGATATATGAAAAACTGATGAGTTTAATACAAAGAAATATTAACTCACTACTAAGCTGAAACTAACTATGTCTGACAATAGCCTCTAAACTGGACTAGAAATACTGGGACAAGCCCCAGCTAAATCTAGCAAAAACTGAAACTAAAAGACTAAATACTGAAGAGAAACTCATGAGTCTTGTCCTCGGAGAATGAGGACTCACCACTGAATCTGCTGATCTGGAGATCGGGAAATTGATCTATGCGTGATCTGGATGTTGAGAACCTGAACCTACATCACGAGAAGATGTAGCGCACGTATGCGTCAGTACTTGAAAGGTACTGAGCATGTAGGATAGAGTAAAGCTGAAATAAAACATAACTGAACAAGCACAAAAGCAAGTATAATAATGTGAACATGATATATTGAATTTCTGAGCTAACTGAATGCAATGACCAATTTATAACATGCTAAAACTGAATACTGAATATACTGATAAATGGTCATGCAGAGAGTCTGACTGAACTGTGGGAGCTACTAATAACCGATAATAAAACCACATGAGCTAAATGTGAAGTCCGATGTATACGCCCCATCGAGAGGACCCAATATACCCTGCCAAAGGTATAAAGGCATGCTGGCGTGATCACTAAACTGATTGCCCACAGAGGGGACTTACAACCTACTTGGCTAGTAGTTCTGGGACTATTGGGTACGCTAAACCCTAGTCCAACTCGGTATTATACTACTCCCAATGAATTCTGTAAATTAACTAATTATGTCTGAGTGTCTGTAAATACTGGATAGCTCGAACTGAACATGCAAACTGAGAATGCAATAATTAATCTGGTAATTATGCATTTATAACTGAGGCATGTATATCTGAAGTTTCTGAAATATCTGACCTAGCATGTGTAATTCAAGAACTAAAGAAATACAAAGCTAGGGTTCTGAAATTCATTCGATAATCTGAGTAATAACATGATAATCTGATTTGGAACATATATTTAATAAATTCATGAAGTTCTATCAAAGTTCTAGAAACCCTAGGTTTAATCATGATAAGAAAATCAAGAATCTGACTGAAAACTAGGGACCCAATGGGTGAAAGGAACCCACTAGTGAAATCCCGCATACCTGGTGATGAAATCCACGGAAAAATAATTAAGTTTCTGGGCTGGAACTGCTGGAGCTTGTGGCGTTCTTAAACTAGGGTTCTTGAGCTTTTTTTTTTCTCCTCTCTTGCTTCTAATTTTCTAGGTTTTGATTT
Organism: Solanum sitiens; assembly: GCA_016801875.1. NCBI lineage: Eukaryota > Viridiplantae > Streptophyta > Magnoliopsida > Solanales > Solanaceae > Solanum > Solanum sitiens. Next base: position 172,366 of record JABWTJ010001011.1, read on the forward strand.
AATGATTTGACCTGGATATATTTTAATTATGTTTCTAGGATTAAACTGACTAAAATCTGATGATTTAGGGTCAAAACGACGTAACTTATGGTTTAAACGGAGTGGGAAAGGTAAAAAAGACCCCTGGGAAGGTTGCTGTCGGGCCACACGACGGCCAGGACTGACGGTCCGTCGTGTTCCCGACGCCCCGTCGTTGGATCCGTCGTGAGGGCCTGTTCGACAGGCCTTTACTAAAATGGGCATAACCTTTTACTCGGAGGTCTGATTTTAGTAAGGTCGGTGGCTATGGAAAGATAATTCAATTATCTATCTGTGGGTAGGTCATGAGAGACATAATTCATTTTGTGATAAGAGTTATGATCATTTTAAGTTGACCCAACTGCATTTCCCCTTAACTGTCTGCAAAAAAACAAAATTCTGAAAAACTAATTTTTGGTCTGTTTTGGCTATGGGGTGTTTCATTATCTCCCCCTTGGGAACATTCGTCCTCGAATGAAGACTAAACTATCTGAAATTGAGGGAGAGAGCTGCAAACCCCACTACTAAACACTGAGAACTGAGTTTCTGACTTAATTGAGTTCTGAGTACATGCAATTACGCTGAAAATGCAAGTACAAACTGAGGGAACATGATTCTAAAACTGTGTTTACGCATGAATGACTGTAAAACTGAAGAGGAACTATTACCTCAAGCTGGAGTGGAATCGGAAGGAAAAAGGTAAGGATACTTGGCTTTCATGGCTGCTTCTGCTTCCCAAGTAGCTCCCTCTACGGACTGACTCCTCCACAAAACCTTGACTGAAGCGACTTCTTTGTTTCTCAACCTTCTAACCTGACGGTCAAGAATCTAAACTGGTACATCCTCATAAGAAAGACTATCTTTCACCGCCACACTCTCTAATGGCACTATAGAGGCTGGATCACCCACACACTTCTTCAAGAGTGAGATGTGGAAGACCGGATGCACTGCTACTAATTCTGCTGGCAACTCTAACTCATATGCCACCTTGCCAACCCTTTTCAATATCTTGTAAGGTCCTACATATCTAGGACTGAGCTTCCCTTTCTTTCCAAATCTCATCACCCCTTTCATAGGTGAGACTTTCAGAAAAACCCAATCATCAACTTGGAACTCTAGCTCCCTTCTCCTTACATCTGCATAAGATTTCTGACGACTTTGGACTGTCTTAAGTCTATCTCTAATGAGTTGAACTTTCTCCATGGCATAAAGGACTGAATCTGGCCCTATCAAAGCTGCTTCACCTACCTCAAACCAACCAACAGGAGATCTACATCTACGTCCATGTAAAGCCTCATAAGGGGCCATCTGAATGCTGGAATGGTAGCTATTATTGTAGGCAAACTCAATAAGAGGAAGGTGATCATCCCAACTACCTTTGAAATCGATCAGACAAGCTCTCAACATATCCTCTAAGGTCTGAATGGTACGCTCTGCCTGCCCATCCGTCTGTGGATGAAATGTTGTACTAAGGTTAACTTGAGTACCAAGACCTTTTTGAAATGACTTCCAGAAATGAGAGGTAAACTGAGGACCTCTATCTGAGATGATAGACAAAGGAACCCCATGCAACCTCACAATTTCATTAAGGTAAAGCTTAGCATAGTCCTCTGCCGAATATGTAGTCTTGACCGCCAAAAAGCGAGAAAACTTAGTCATCCTATCGACTATCACCCAAATTGAGTCATGCTGTCTGCGAGTACGAGGTAACCCTGTGATGAAATCCATATTTATCACATCCCACTTCCAAGTAGGAATATCGATCTCTTGAATCATATCTCCTGGTTTCTGATGTTCTACCTTGACTTGCTGGCAATTGGGGCACTTACTCACAAAGTCTGCTATATCCCTCTTCATGCCATTCCACCAATAGACTTCCCGCAGATCGCGGTACATCTTAGTGGCACCTGGATGAATAGAATACCTGGAGTTATGAGCTTCTGCAAGAATATGCTTACTCAACTCTCCCACATCAGGAACACACAATCTACCTTGGTAGCGAAGTACACCATCTCCCCCTTGGGAGAAAACCTCCACTCTCTGATTGTTGACTGCACCCTTTAGTTCAAGCAAGATCGGATCACTCTCTTGCTTTTCCTTAACCTCCACTACCAAACACGATTCTGCCCCATTCTGAACTGTTACACCGCTGTCTGATATGCTCATAAGGCGAACTCCCATGCGAGCAATCCTGTGAACATCCTTCACTAGCTCCTTTCTTTTTTCCTCAACATGGGCTACACTACCCATAGATAATCTACTAAGAGCATCGGCCACTACATTCGCCTTTCCAGGATGATAATGCACACTCATATCATAATCCTTAAGGAACTCAAGCCATCTCCTCTGGTGAAGATGCAACTCTTTCTGGGTGAACACATACTGAAGGCTCTTACGATCGGTGAACACATCTACATGAACACCATACAAGTAGTGTCTCCATATCTTGAGTGCAAACACCACTGCTGCAAGCTCGAGGTCATGAGTTGGATAGTTCTTCTCATGCACCTTAAGCTGTCTAGAGGCATAAGATATAACCTTATCTCTTTGCATCAACACACAACCAGGGCCAACTCTAGATGCATCGCAATAGATCACATAACCATCTGAACCCTCTGGTATAGTCAAGACAGGAGCTGTAGTCAATCTAGTTTTCAATTCTGCGAAGCTTTTCTCACAATCATCTGACCATTGGAACTTGACCATCTTCTGAGTCAACCTAGTCAATTGTGAGGCTATGGATGAAAATCCTTCCACGAACCTCCTGTAATAACCCGCTAGACCTAAGAAACTTCTGATATCTGTAGCAGAGGTAGGTCTGGGCCATTGTTTCACTGCTTCTATCTTCTGTGAATCTACGCGGGTCCCTTCGCTAGATACAATGTGACCAAGAAAAGCAACGGATTGCAACCAAAACTCACATTTGCTAAACTTAGCAAATAACTGGCGATCCTTGACAGTCTGTAGAACAATTCTCAAATGACTTGCATGTTCTTCCTCACTCCTAGAGTAAATGAGGATATCATCAATAAAGACAATAATGAACAAGTCCAAGTACTGTTTGAACACTCTGTTCATCAAATCCATGAAAGCTGCTGGAGCATTGGTTAGTCCAAACGACATAACTACAAATTCATAATGACCATACCGAGTTCTGAAGGCTGTTTTTGGAATGTCACTATCTCTGACTCTGAGCTGATGATAACCCGATCTGAGATCTATCTTTGAAAAATGACTAGCACCCTGAAGTTGGTCAAACAAGTCATCAATCCTGGGGATGGGATACTTATTCTTGATTGTGACCTTGTTCAACTGTCTATAGTCAATGCACATTCTGAGAGAACCATCTTTCTTCTTTACGAACAATACTGGTGCACCCCATGGTGAAATACTAGGTCTGATGAAACCCTTATCTAGAAGGTCTTTCAACTGCTCTTTCAATTCCTTAAGCTCTGCTGGAGCCATTCTGTAAGGAGGAATAGAAATAGGCTGGGTATCTGGATGGAGATCAATTCCAAAGTCGATTTCCCTTTCGGGAGGGATCCCGGGAAAATCTTTTGGAAATACTTTTGGAAATTTACAGACTACTGAAACTGACTCAAGAGTTGGGGTTTCAAGGCTAGAATCCTTAACCCGAACTAGATGATAGAGATAACCCTTAGATATCATCTTTCTGGCCTTAAGGTAAGAAATAAATCGACCCATAGGCGCTAGGCTACTACCCTTCCATTCTAAGATTGGTTCGTCTGGAAACTGAAAATGAACAATCCTAGTTCTGCAATCGACTGAGGCATAACATGAATGTAACCAATCTATGCCTAGAATAACCTCGAAGTCTAACATTTCTAACTCTACTAGATCTGCTGAGGTGACTTTCTGAGAGACTGTGACAGGACAATTTTTGTATACCCGTCTAGCTATAACTGGGTCACCAACTGAGTAGAGACTGAGAAAGGTTCTGAGAGAGTTTCTGAACTAACACTGAATCGGACAGCTATACTGAGTTACAAAAGACAAAGTCATGTCCGTTGTCTGAGTGAACCATATGTGAGTCACATCCTTGAGTTGGTAGGATGCCAATCTCACCTATCACTACCAGTTACTGACATCACACCAAATATTTTCTTGACCTTGTCAATGAAATTCTACGGGTCCTTACCAACTTGCAACCCTGAAAACTTAGGTGGATTCATCCTAACGAAATCACAAACTCTGGCTGCCACTAATCGATCATTTCTATTAGTAGGAACTCGAACCTACTGATTGTTCTTATTGTTCATACTCTGAGCCAAAAACTAAATTGGCATTCTGAAACTCTGCATTTGAACTTCCTTATCTGGTACTAGAGGAATTATGTTAGCATTGCGTGCATTAGCATTCCATGCCTAAGCTCTACGAGAATGCATGATCTTAAGCGCATAACGATGGATTAGAAAGAAGATCATACCAACGCACGATAAGAGTATCAAGAAAGTGAAGTTTTCCTAAAACACTTCATAGCCTCCCTCTCATTAGATGTGGTGCACTTCACACCCATGAAAAGGACTCTACTTAGTGCGGCTTTTTCAGACATCCTAGGACTCTTGAACCTAGTGCTCTGATACCAAGTTTTGTCACGCCCCGAGCTACCCCCGAGACGCGGACACGGAACCTAGGACCACAAGTGATCCCAAGCTAACCCTGCTGGCATGATCATGAGCATACTAAAGAATAATAAACTGATGCGGAAGCTAAATCATAATTTAATCTGAAAAGATGGGAAATACCCATATGCTAAAACTGAGATATATGAAAAACTGATGAGTTTAATACAAAGAAATATTAACTCACTACTAAGCTGAAACTAACTATGTCTGAAAATAGCCTCTAAACTGGACTAGAAATACTGGGACAAGCCCCAGCTAAATCTAGCAAAAACTGAAACTAAAAGACTAAATACTGAAGAGAAACTCATGAGTCTTGTCCTCGGAGAATGAGGACTCACCACTGAATCTGCTGATCTGGAGATCGGGAAATCGATCTATGCGTGATCTGGATGCTGAGAACCTGAACCTACATCACGAGAAGATGTAGCGCACGTATGCTCAGTACTTGAAAGGTACTGAGCATGTAGGATAGAGTAAAGCTGAAATAAAACATAACTGAACAAGCACAAAAGCAAGTATAATAATCTGAACATGATATACTGAATTTCTGAGCTAACTGAATGCAATGACCAATTTATAACATGCTAAAACTGAATACTGAATATACTGATAAATGGTCATGCAGAGAGTCTGACTGAACTGTGGGAGCTACTAATAACCGATAATAAAACCACATGAGCTAAATGTGGAGTCCGATGTATACGCCCCATCGAGAGGACCCAATATACCCTGCCAAAGGTATAAAGGCATGCTGGCGTGATCACTAAACTGATTGCCCACAGAGGGGACTTACAACCTACTTGGCTAGTAGTTCTGGGACTATTGGGTACGCTAAACCCTAGTCCAACTCGGTATTATGCTACTCCCAATGAATTCTGTAAATTAACTAATTATGTCTGAGTTTTTGTAAATACTGGATAGCTCGAACTGAACATGCAAACTGAGAATGCAATAATTAATCTGGTAATTATGCATTTATAACTGAGGCATGTATATCTGAAGTTTCTGAAATATCTGACCTAGCATGTGTAATTCAAGAACTAAAGAAATACAAAGCTAGGGTTCTGAAATTCATTCGATAATCTGAGTAATAACATGATAATCTAATTTGGAACATATATTTAATAAATTCATGAAGTTCTATCAAAGTTCTAGAAACCCTAGGTTTAATCATGATAAGAAAATCAAGAATCTGACTGAAAACTAGGGACCCAATGGGTGAAAGGAACCCACTAGTGAAATCCCGCATACCTGGTGATGAAATCCACGGAAAAATAATTAAGTTTCTGGGCTGGAACTGCTGGAGCTTGTGGCGTTCTTGAACTAGGGTTCTTGAGCTTTTTTTTCTCCTCTCTTGCTTCTAATTTTCTAGGTTTTGATTTAATGATTTGACTTGGATATGTTTTAATTATGTTTCTAGGATTAAACTGACTAAAATCTGATGATTTAGGGTCAAAACGACGTAACTTATGGTTTAAACGGAGTGGCAAAGGTCAAAAAGACCCCTGGGAAGGTTGCTGTCGGGCCACACGACGGCCAGGACTGATGGTCCGTCGTGTTCCCGACGCCCCGTCGTTGGATCCGTCGTGAGGGCCTGTTCGACAGGCCTTTACTAAAATGGGCATAACGTTTTACTCGGAGGTCTGATTTTATCAAGGTCGGTGGCTATGGAAAGATAATTCAATTATATATCTGTGGGTAGGTCATTAGAGACATAATTCATTTTGTGATAAGAGTTATGATCATTTTAAGTTGACCCAACTGCATTTCCCCTTAACTGTCTGCAAAAAACAAAATTCTGAAAAACTAATTTTTGGTCTGTTTTGGCTACGGGGTGTTACATTATCTCCCCCTTGGGAACATTCGTCCTCGAATGAAGACTAAACTATCTGAAATTGAGGGAGAGAGCTGCAAACCCCACTACTAAACACTGAGAACTGAGTTTCTGACTTAATTGAGTTCCGAGTACATGCAATTACGCTGAAAATGCAAGTACAAACTGAGGGAACATGATTCTAAAACTGTGTTTACGCATGAATGACTGTAAAACTGAAGAGGAACTATTACCTCAAGCTGGAGTGGAATCGGAAGGAAAAAGGTAAGGATACTTGGCTTTCATGGCTGCTTCTGCTTCCCAAGTAGCTCCCTCTACGGACTGACTCCTCCACAAAACCTTGACTGAAGCGACTTCTTTGTTTCTCAACCTTCTAACCTGACGGTCAAGAATCTCAACTGGTACATCCTCATAAGAAAGACTATCTTTCACCGCCACACTCTCTAATGGCACTATAGAGGCTGGATCACCCACACACTTCTTCAAGAGTGAGATGTGGAAGACCGGATGCACTGCTACTAATTCTGCTGGCAACTCTAACTCATATGCCACCTTGCCAACCCTTTTCAATATCTTGTAAGGTCCTACATATCTAGGACTGAGCTTCCCTTTCTTTCCAAATCTCATCACCCCTTTCATAGGTGAGACTTTCAGAAAAACCCAATCATCAACTTGGAACTCTAGCTCCCTTCTCCTTACATCTGCATAAGATTTCTGACGACTTTGGACTGTCTTAAGTCTATCTCTAATGAGTTGAACTTTCTCCATGGCATAAAGGACTGAATCTGGCCCTATCAAAGCTGCTTCACCTACCTCAAACCAACCAACAGGAGATCTACATCTACGTCCATGTAAAGCCTCATAAGGGGCCATCTGAATGCTGGAATGGTAGCTATTATTGTAGGCAAACTCAATAAGAGGAAGGTGATCATCCCAACTACCTTTGAAATCGATCAGACAAGCTCTCAACATATCCTCTAAGGTCTGAATGGTACGCTCTGCCTGCCCATCCGTCTGTGGATGAAATGTTGTACTAAGGTTAACTTGAGTACCAAGACCTTTTTGAAATGACTTCCAGAAATGAGAGGTAAACTGAGGACCTCTATCTGAGATGATAGACAAAGGAACCCCATGCAACCTCACAATTTCATTAAGGTAAAGCTTAGCATAGTCCTCTGCCGAATATGTAGTCTTGACCGCCAAAAAGCGAGAAAACTTAGTCATCCTATCGACTATCACCCAAATTGAGTCATGCTGTCTGCGAGTACGAGGTAACCCTGTGATGAAATCCATATTTATCACATCCCACTTCCAAGTAGGAATATCGATCTCTTGAATCATATCTCCTGGTTTCTGATGTTCTACCTTGACTTGCTGGCAATTGGGGCACTTACTCACAAAGTCTGCTATATCCCTCTTCATGCCATTCCACCAATAGACTTCCCGCAGATCGCGGTACATCTTAGTGGCACCTGGATGAATAGAATACCTGGAGTTATGAGCTTCTGCAAGAATATGCTTCCTCAACTCTCCCACATCAGGAACACACAATCTACCTTGGTAGCGAAGTACACCATCTCCCCCTTGGGAGAAAACCTCCACTCTCTGATTGTTGACTGCACCCTTTAGTTCAAGCAAGATCGGATCACTCTCTTGCTTTTCCTTAACCTCCACTACCAAACACGATTCTGCCCCATTCTGAACTGTTACACCGCTGTCTGATATGCTCATAAGGCGAACTCCCATGCGAGCAATCCTGTGAACATCCTTCACTAGCTCCTTTCTTTTTTCCTCAACATGGGCTACACTACCCATAGATAATCTACTAAGAGCATCGGCCACTACATTCGCCTTTCCAGGATGATAATGCACACTCATATCATAATCCTTAAGGAACTCAAGCCATCTCCTCTGGTGAAGATGCAACTCTTTCTGGGTGAACACATACTGAAGGCTCTTACGATCGGTGAACACATCTACATGAACACCATACAAGTAGTGTCTCCATATCTTGAGTGCAAACACCACTGCTGCAAGCTCGAGGTCATGAGTTGGATAGTTCTTCTCATGCACCTTAAGCTGTCTAGAGGCATAAGATATAACCTTATCTCTTTGCATCAACACACAACCAGGGCCAACTCTAGATGCATCGCAATAGATCACATAACCATCTGAACCCTCTGGTATAGTCAAGACAGGAGCTGTAGTCAATCTAGTTTTCAATTCTGCGAAGCTTTTCTCACAATCATCTGACCATTGGAACTTGACCATCTTCTGAGTCAACCTAGTCAATTGTGAGGCTATGGATGAAAATCCTTCCACGAACCTCCTGTAATAACCCGCTAGACCTAAGAAACTTCTGATATCTGTAGCAGAGGTAGGTCTGGGCCATTGTTTCACTGCTTCTATCTTCTGTGAATCTACGCGGGTCCCTTCGCTAGATACAATGTGACCAAGAAAAGCAACGGATTGCAACCAAAACTCACATTTGCTAAACTTAGCAAATAACTGGCGATCCTTGACAGTCTGTAGAACAATTCTCAAATGACTTGCATGTTCTTCCTCACTCCTAGAGTAAATGAGGATATCATCAATAAAGACAATAATGAACAAGTCCAAGTACTGTTTGAACACTCTGTTCATCAAATCCATGAAAGCTGCTGGAGCATTGGTTAGTCCAAACGACATAACTACAAATTCATAATGACCATACCGAGTTCTGAAGGCTGTTTTTGGAATGTCACTATCTCTGACTCTGAGCTGATGATAACCCGATCTGAGATCTATCTTTGAAAAATGACTAGCACCCTGAAGTTGGTCAAACAAGTCATCAATCCTGGGGATGGGATACTTATTCTTGATTGTGACCTTGTTCAACTGTCTATAGTCAATGCACATTCTGAGAGAACCATCTTTCTTCTTTACGAACAATACTGGTGCACCCCATGGTGAAATACTAGGTCTGATGAAACCCTTATCTAGAAGGTCTTTCAACTGCTCTTTCAATTCCTTAAGCTCTGCTGGAGCCATTCTGTAAGGAGGAATAGAAATAGGCTGGGTATCTGGATGGAGATCAATTCCAAAGTCGATTTCCCTTTCGGGAGGGATCCCGGGAAAATCTTTTGGAAATACTTTTGGAAATTTACAGACTACTGAAACTGACTCAAGAGTTGGGGTTTCAAGGCTAGAATCCTTAACCCGAACTAGATGATAGAGATAACCCTTAGATATCATCTTTCTGGCCTTAAGGTAAGAAATAAATCGACCCATAGGCGCTAGGCTACTACCCTTCCATTCTAAGATTGGTTCGTCTGGAAACTGAAAATGAACAATCCTAGTTCTGCAATCGACTGAGGCATAACATGAATGTAACCAATCTATGCCTAGAATAACCTCGAAGTCTAACATTTCTAACTCTACTAGATCTGCTGAGGTGACTTTCTGAGAGACTGTGACAGGACAATTTTTGTATACCCGTCTAGCTATAACTGGGTCACCAACTGAGTAGAGACTGAGAAAGGTTCTGAGAGAGTTTCTGAACTAACACTGAATCGGACAGCTATACTGAGTTACAAAAGACAAAGTCATGTCCGTTGTCTGAGTGAACCATATGTGAGTCACATCCTTGAGTTGGTAGGATGCCAATCTCACCTATCACTACCAGTTACTGACATCACACCAAATATTTTCTTGACCTTGTCAATGAACTTCTACGGGTCCTTACCAACTTGCAACCCTGAAAACTTAGGTGGATTCATCCTAACGAAATCACAAACTCTGGCTGCCACTAATCGATCATTTCTATTAGTAGGAACTCGAACCTACTGATTGTTCTTGTTGTTCATACTCTGAGCCAAAAACTGAATTGGCATTCTGAAACTCTGCATTTGAACTTCCTTATCTGGTACTAGAGGAATGCGTTAGCATTGCGTGCATTAGCATTCCATGCCTAAGCTCTACGAGAATGCATGATCTTAAGCGCATAACGATGGATTAGAAAGAAGATCATACCAACGCACGATAAGAGTATCAAGAAAGTGAAGTTTTCCTAAAACACTTCATAGCCTCCCTCTCATTAGATGTGGTGCACTTCACACCCATGAAAAGGACTCTACTTAGTGCGGCTTTTTCAGACATCCTAGGACTCTTGAACCTAGTGCTCTGATACCAAGTTTTGTCACGCCCCGAGCTACCCCCGAGACGCGGACACGGAACCTAGGACCACAAGTGATCCCAAGCTAACCCTGCTGGCATGATCATGAGCATACTAAAGAATAATAAACTGATGCGGAAGCTAAATCATAATTTAATCTGAAAAGATGGGAAATACCCATATGCTAAAACTGAGATATATGAAAAACTGATGAGTTTAATACAAAGAAATATTAACTCACTACTAAGCTGAAACTAACTATGTCTGACAATAGCCTCTAAACTGGACTAGAAATACTGGGACAAGCCCCAGCTAAATCTAGCAAAAACTGAAACTAAAAGACTAAATACTGAAGAGAAACTCATGAGTCTTGTCCTCGGAGAATGAGGACTCACCACTGAATCTGCTGATCTGGAGATCGAGAAATTGATCTATGCGTGATCTGGATGTTGAGAACCTGAACCTACATCACGAGAAGATGTAGCGCACGTATGCGTCAGTACTTGAAAGGTACTGAGCATGTAGGATAGAGTAAAGCTGAAATAAAACATAACTGAACAAGCACAAAAGCAAGTATAATAATGTGAACATGATATATTGAATTTCTGAGCTAACTGAATGCAATGACCAATTTATAACATGCTAAAACTGAATACTGAATATACTGATAAATGGTCATGCAGAGAGTCTGACTGAACTGTGGGAGCTACTAATAACCGATAATAAAACCACATGAGCTAAATGTGGAGTCCGATGTATATGCCCCATCGAGAGGACCCAATATACCCTGCCAAAGGTATAAAGGCATGCTGGCGTGATCACTAAACTGATTGCCCACATAGGGGACTTACAACCTACTTGGCTAGCAGTTCTGGGACTATTGGGTATGCTAAACCCTAGTCCAACTCGGTATTATACTACTCCCAATGAATTCTGTAAATTAACTAATTATGTCTGAGTGTCTGTAAATACTGGATAGCTCGAACTAAACATGCAAACTGAGAATGCAATAATTAATCTGGTAATTATGCATTTATAACTGAGGAATGTATATCTGAAGTTTCTGAAATATCTGACCTAGCATGTGTAATTCAAGAACTAAAGAAATACAAAGCTAGGGTTCTGAAATTCATTCGATAATCTGAGTAATAACATGATAATCTGATTTGGAACATATATTTAATAAATTCATGAAGTTCTATCAAAGTTCTAGAAACCCTAGGTTTAATCATGATAAGAAAATCAAGAATCTGACTGAAAACTAGGGACCCAATGGGTGAAAGGAACCCACTAGTGAAATCCCGCATACCTGGTGATGAAATCCACGGAAAAATAATTAAGTTTCTGGGCTGGAACTGCTGGAGCTTGTGGCGTTCTTAAACTAGGGTTCTTGAGCTTTTTTTTTCTCCTCTCTTGCTTCTAATTTTCTAGGTTTTGATTTAATGATTTGACTTGGATATATTTTAATTATGTTTCTAGGATTAAACTGACTAAAATCTGATGATTTAGGGTCAAAACGACGTAACTTATGGTTTAAACGGAGTGGGAAAGGTAAAAAAGACCCCTGGGAAGGTTGCTGTCGGGCCACACGACGGCCAGGACTGACGGTCCGTCGTGTTCCCGACGCCCCGTCGTTGGATCTGTCGTGAGGGCCTGTTCAACAGGCCTTTACTAAAATGGGTATAACTTTTTACTCGGAGGTCTGAGTTTAGCAAGGTCGGTGGATATGGAAACATAATTCAATTATCTATCTGTGGGTAGGTCATGAGAGACATAATTCATTATGTGATAAGAGTTATGATCATTTTAAGTTGACCCAACTGCATTTCCCCTTAACTGTCTGCAAAAAAAAAAAATCTGAAAAACTAATTTTTGGTCTGTTTTGGCTATGGGGTGTTACATTTTTAGTTTCAATTTTTTACCCCTTATTCTTAGACTTGTCGTTCTGAGAGTTTTGGTACAATTGCTTTCAGGTTCTAGGGGTTGTTCTTCCGCATTAGTTTTTCTAGTTTATTTAAACCTTTTGAGTTTATGGGAACTCAGTATTTCATATGTCATTTAAATTTTCTTCCGTGTAAATGTGTAGTATCTTTTGTATGGCTGCTTTGTTTGGTTGTAGTAATGGTTCTCCCACTGGAGGGTTAGTTTGGATACCAATTACGATGGTTTGGGTCTTGACAAAGTTGCTATTAGAGGCATAGGTTTGTTGATCTCACTGGACAAAAATGTGTCTAGTAGAGTCTTGCGAACGGTATGGAGACGTCCGTACTTTTCTTCGAGGGTCTATATGACTTTAGGAAAACTCTCTTCTTTCAACTCCTTCGTGCTATGACTTGAATCCAGTTGATTACTTGGTGACCCAAATTGATATCTCTCTTCTGTTACTCTATTTTCGAACTAGAGAAATAAAAGTAGTAACACCATCACTAGCAAGAGAGGATGGGTATCGACTGCTGACAATTAGATAGGGTTACCACTCGAAAAAAGTAACCACTCCTTCAGATATATGATCTTTTAACAAGTTGCAGGGTGTATCAATTTTCTCTAAGATTGTTCAAAGGTCTGGCTATAATCCATTAAATATTAGACCTGAGGATATACCAAATACAACATTTGGACCAACCATGGGCACTATTAGTTTTTAATTATGTATTTTAGGTTGACAAATGCGCCTGTAACTTTCGTATGTTTGATGAATAGTGTGTTCAAAACACTTCTTGATTCTCTTGTTAAAGTATTTATTGTTTACTTTTTGTTTCATTCAAAAAGTGAGGAAGAGCATGCCGACCATCTTCATATTATTCTAGGTGTTCTTGGGAAACAAAAGTTGTATGCAAGATTTTCTAAGTGTCAATTTTGGTTGACTTTGGTTGATTTTTGGGCATGTAGTTTCAAGGGAAGGTGTAATGGTAGATCCACAATGGATTGAAGTAGTCAGGAATTGGGTCCAACCTAGTTCTTTGACTGAAATTAAGAGTTTTATGGGGTTCTCTAGATACTATCGTCGCTTGTGAAGCTATTATGGTTAGATTTGCATATTCAAGTTTATAGGTGACAACATTCAAGAAGTTTTGGTTAGTGACAACTAGATAATGAACACCATTACTTTTGAAAATGAATTTATTATTGTTTTCATAACATGTAGGGGCTGTTTAGTGAAAGATGAAATTAAGTTATGCCAATTGAGGTCTGAAGATAAACTATTATTTCTTTGATTGATTGTATATACACAGAGTCATTATACGACTATTACAATAGCAACAATGCTTGCTTGGTTAAGTTAATAAGTGTGTTACAACTGTGGAGAATCTGAGCATATGATGAGGAAATCATCAAGGTTGTGGAGGCCGGTGAAATGGTAATGCAGGTAGAGGAGCAGTGCATCCAGGCAAGAAAGTTGTCCATCAAGATGATATGGTTCAATTTTATGCCTTCCAGGCAAGACAGATGCTGAGGCATCAAATACAGTGATCACATGTACTATTCTTATCTGTGACCGTATAACTTATGCGTGTTATACCCGAGTTATACTTATTCATATGCTCAAGTCAAGTTTTCCTTGGGATGTGATCAGGTTTGTGATGTACTTGATGCCCATCTATATTTCCACCCCAATTTGAGAGTCTTTCATAGTCACCCATGTGTATCGAATTTTTCCTATGTGTTTATCTATTTTCAGTCATTGGTTGATTTGTTCATGCTGGATATGACTCACATAATATAATCTTCGGTATGAATTTGTTGTACCTGTTTGTATACTGGCTTAATTCTAATACTAAGTCAGTAACTCTAGAGATCTCGGGTAAAGAAAGGTTAGAGTTGAAAAGGGTGTACAAGCCTAAGAGAAAAGTCATATCTTTTGTGCGGACAAGGAAACTGGTGGGGCAGGGTTGTTCTGCTTATTTAACTCATATTTTGGAGGTTAATGTTAAGTCTCTCTCTATTGAGTCTAATAATGTGGGGTCAAAATTTATAGAAGTGTTTCTGATTGATTTACCTGGTATTCCTTTGGATAGAGATATAGATCTCTACATTGACTTGGAAACTATCAGTCTCCCTATATTCACTCCTCGTTATCGCATGGATCTTGCAAAATTGAGAGATCTCAAAGCTCAATCCAAGATCTTCTTGATAATGGTTTTATCTGTCCTAGTGTTTTCCCGTGGTATGCTCCTGTCTTGTTTGTTAAGATGAATGAAGGTAGTACGAGGACCAATTATCTTATCTCAAGCCATAAAGGAGTGGATTGATACCAGAATGACAATATTTTGCATAATGAAAGTCCCAATGAGTATACTTTGGGAAAGGCAATTGAAGTATTTTATTAATGAAGTACGTATAAAATAAGGTTAGCCCTTGAATTTTTTTACTATACATGAGTTTGAGGTGTCATGTCAAAAAGATGGACTTTGTAGTGGTAGTGTGGGCCAACGGAGTGTGATGGAAGTAAGGGTTCATTATGGATTGTGATAGAATGCAACAATATAATCAGATTATTTGTTAAGTTATTTTTGTATAGTAATTATGACTTGCGAGTATCTAAGGTAATGGTTTTATAATATTTGGTTAGTAATGTGGTTTTCGGAAAAGTTTTAAGAGATGGTGGGACACCACTTGAATAAAGTTTAATGGAGCTAGAGTCATAATGAAGAAAAATAATAGGATGTGGTACAACCTTCAGAGAGGAGAGAGCAAAAATACTTTATTTGATTATAGAGGCTAAAGATATATCTTCAAAGTGGTAGATAATTGGGTTCAGAGATGAGTGATTTCATTCGTTTTGTCATGTCTATTGTAATAGTGTCACAAGTCCATCATATTGGTTAAATACTATTGACAAAGACTTGAGAAATGAGTGTACCAACATTGGCTCGTATGTGATGATAACTGCTTCATTTTGTTTTTGAGTTTTCTAATGATTATGATTGAAATTTTAGCGAAAGTTATTGTAAGATCGATGGAGATGCGATTAATGATCAGGAAAGAACCATGAATTCATATGAATCTTTAAGGTACACGCTAATGTTGATAGATAAGGGGATTGTGTTATACGGTTGAATTTAAAATTTAGATTTTTCATGGTAAGTCTACATTCGTGGTGATACATTTTTCAAGGTAAAAAATTTTAAGGTGACAAATGATCGATTATATCAGGTATGTAGCACGTGAAAGAACTTACACCTAGTTTGAGTCGTAAAGTTTATTACTTTTGATTGATAAAGTACCTAAGAAAGGTTTGTCGTCATTTAAATGTGTTGGGTTACTGTAGGGTAAATTGCCGGAGTGTTCATGATGGTTGTTAGTATTAAGAGTGTAGACTTTAATGGAGTGATGCGAAGAATATGTATATTTAAATCAATAGAAATGAATGGTGTCGACTCTTTAGAGGAAACCCTTTAGTGTTATTTGGTAAATTCTTATGTGACCATAAATATCGTGTCGTACATGGTTGTGAGTATGATTAATTAGCTATGATTACACATGTTTTCACTTTGTGTGAGTGGATCTCTAGTGCTGGATGTGGTGTACTACTCTTTCCATGTTCTCTTTGTTGAGTGGGATGATTTAGGATGACACAGTTATTCTAAATGACTTATGTGTTGTCACCTTGGAGTTGATAAAGTATTTCAGTGGTTCTACATGGACAATCTTGCTTATGAGAGTTTATTAAAGAGCTACCATGCGTATCTATGGTTGTACGACAATCTTAATATTCATCTAGTCATCAAGTTCATGTATCGATTATGTGTGGTTGAATGTGAGGATAGTGGGAACATATTCTATTATTCTTAAAAGGCAATATACAATTACTTAATCTAGCATTTTGATAGTGTTGTTAGAGGGTTTCTATGCCTGAAATATCCCTCGATCAGTATGTGATGTCTAAAGATCAAATTTTTATAACTTAAGCTTATGGAAATTTCTATTGTGAGATGGACATGCTTATAAGGACTATGATTGTTTGGTATGAATGTGTGTTGGTTTGTTTAGGACCACATCTAATTTTAGTGAGTATTGATTTAGAATTTTATCATGGTTATATGAGAAAGCATTCTTCATAATATATGTGTCAAAGTCTTTAATAACTCGTCGCACACATGTGTACGATCAACATTGGTGGTGTGTCTTGAAATAGGGGTCCGAAACTCTTCATTTAACTCCCTATTTCTATCCAAGCGGTTAAGGCTAATAACACATCGCACACATGTGTATGATCAACATTGGTGTTGTGTTTTGAAATAGGGGTCCGAAACTCTTAATTTAACTCCCTGTTTCTATCCAAGCGGTTAGGGCAGAATTATACTCGCCAGGGCGGGGATGATGTTGAAAAATCTAGATGCCTTAGACGGGCACAAACATCTTTAATCGAAAATAAACCCTAATACGTTATTATTCTGCAACATTCGTTCTTGAGATCTAACAAACGAACCAGGGAAAGTTCTTCACAGTTTTCCTCCTCTTGCATTAAAGGTAAGGATTTTACTTCCGTAATCCTTATTTCGATCCGTAAAACTTAGTTTCTTAGGTAATTATTTTTGGGGATGGTTTAGATCTGGAAAACGTTGTGGAAAAAACCCTAATATGGGTATTGGGATCTTGGGTTTGGCCTAGGGTTAATGATTTGGACTGTAATCTTTGTATTAGGCCTCGTTTATTGATCCTTCATTTAACTGTTGTTTGTAGACCTAGAACAAATGGAACGAATTTGTAAAGGAATGATTCAAGTGCCTTAGGGGGTCCAAGTTTGATTTTGAGGTAGGTAATGGTTGTGACTTCATGTTTTACATGATGTAGGTTAGCAATTGCTTCATTATAATGCATATATGTATCTGAATGAAGCCTATTGATCGCACATAATGTAATTGAGTATGACCGAATGATTGTGTACCATGAATGAACACTTAATTGTATGATTGTGCAAATGTATATTGTGATTATGATTATGGCTTATTGAATGGATCGAGTGTCATATTTTGACACACCAATTGGGATAGAATGTCATATTGGATTGGGTTACACATTCTGAAACACTAACTCGGATTGGGTGCCACGTACAAGGTTTCTGTACACTAATAGTTTGGGTATGGGTTCTATGAGAGGACCATTAAATTGGGTTCCCTTTGAGGACCATTGACTTGTCATTTGTACTTGTTATTTATAATGTGGAACTGTGTGTATATATATATATATATATATATATATATATATATATATATATATATATATATATATATATATATATCGTATATGCATGTTTTACTTTGTTGTGACTGTTTGCATATATTTCCCTTACTGGAATATCCACGTGATCTTACTAGTACAATGTGTTTCAGTCGTGATACTAAACTTGCTTGTTCTTTGTTGAGTACATGTCATCTTTAGGCGGATATTGATAAACTTCAACTTAGTGACTATTTAGTGTGACCGTATTCAAGGGTGAGCCAGTTCTTTCAAGATGTCATGGATCTATCTTGTTTAAGTGCACTCTTTTCAGGCTTTGACTATTTATTTAAGGCTTTTGTTTAGTTTCTGGGTTAGACCTTTTGTTCTTAGACTTGTCATTAGTAGAGTTTTGGTACAATGACATTAAGGTTCTAGGGGTTATTCAACCACATTAGTTTTGCTAGCTTATATAAGCATTTGGAGTTTATGGTAACTCTGTATTTCTTATGTTATTTCAACATGCTTATGTATCTTTAAATGTGTAGTATCTTGGTTATGGATGCTTTGTTGGGTTGTAGTAATGGTTCTCCCATCGGAGGGTTATAGTTGGTGTCAATCTTGACGGTATGTGACAATTATGTACTCATACATTCAATGTGTTTATGTCGTTTGATTTGCATCTAGTTATGATGCAAATACAGGTGTTCAAATCATCAACAAACACTTCATTGAAATTAATTTGCACTATGTTATCATTTGGTGAGCTTCTTCACATTCTAGAGGACTTAACTTCCATCTTTTAGCTAGTTGCTTGACGTGCTTTGGGTGTTGTCTTAACATCCATCTTCAGTGATAGAGGATTCATAGTAGTTAGTTTTGAGTATGCTTCGAGTATTCCGTTGTTAAACTGTTTTTAACTATTATTTTTTTCTAAATATTTTAAGACAATTGAGTACTTTGAGATTAAATATTTTAATTGTGTTTAAAAGGTTAATTTTGCTTGAGGTAGTCGGTAGCTAAGTTGCCAGCTAGGCCAAGGGTTTGCTTGTAGATCATCAATTGTTCTCGAGTGTCGGCCACGTTTAAGGTGTATGCTTGGGTGACACGTGGGGTTTTTATTGGCAAATGACAAAGTTTTTCATGAATTTGAGTTCTAAGCTAAAATATTGATTGTGCATATATATTCACTCCTTTTTTCGAAATGTCTTGTGAAACATATTCAAGTAAATATATTTTGATTCAGACCTCATTTTTGGAATTGGGTTCTTCAAATGATTTGACCCCTTTCTCAAAGTGAATGATTTGGGTGTTACTATTAGTACTAGAATCTTTTTTGATTACAAGATTGAATAAAATTGTGTGTATTTGTACATTCTACGGAGAGGGAAAAACAAGTGTTGAATCAACTTTTAATTGAATTGAGGCAAGTGATTTCTAAACCTTGTAAAACGAGCAGAATCTTTTATTTCCCTTCACTCTGTGTCTTAGTGATTAATTGGAATGATGTCATGTGTTCAATTACTTAACTTGATTTAACTTAATTAATAAAAGTTGCATTAACGAAAAGTGTGTTTACCATAATTCTTTGTTAATTGCCTTTTTGTGGACCCTAAATTTGATCAATTAATGAAATGTTTTGATAGTATTATTGTGGACTCAGATTGTTTGAGTTGCTGTCTCTTCCTTGATGTGTGAAATTTAATATTTTCATTAATTTCTTTATACCGTGTTGATACATGTAATGATCAGTCCAACCGTTACTAAGGCTTTTTATTTTGTTCAATACATAATGACTGAAGCTAATTTTGGTTAGTTAATCCAATCCGTTCATCGATTGCTGTCAAGTATGATGGTCCTAATGATGATCGTGCATGTATTTTGTGTGTATCTAACCGGCGGATTTAAAAAACCTCGCTAATTGACTAGGGTTACAAGTGTGGTTCTCGATGGGAAATTGTTCCGGGAAGAGATAGATATGATATAAAGCAGAAGGGAAATGGTTCTGACTGATGATATGATATAAAACCCTAGGGAATTGGTTCTAGCTAATGATATTATATTAAATGGAGATGATTCCGGAAAGTGATATGATAAAAAACAAAGTGAAATGGTTCCATCTAGTGATATAACATAAGGTTGAAGGAAAAAAGGTTCTAGCTTTTCACGCCCCAAGGCTACCCCCTGGACACGGACACGGGACCTAGGATCACAAATGACCTCAAGCTAACCCTGCTTGCATGACGTGACCATACTGAGAGAAATAACTACTAATGCAAAACCTAATCATAATGTAAATTTGAAATTATTAGGGAATACACATGTACCAAACAGAATATATATCAAACATAGGAATTCAATACAATGAAATTTCAAACTCAAAATACTATGTTGAATCTCACTTTGTCTGAAAATGGCCTCTAACTGAGTAGAAGTGTTCGGACATGACCCAGCTAAGTCCAGCAAAACTAAAACTAAAAGACTGAAAATGATTGTAAGATAACATAACTATTGTCCTCGAAGGATGAGGAATCACAACTGATGCTGCTAAACTGGTGATCAGGAATCGATATGACTGTGATCAGGATGCTGAGAACCAGAACCTACATCATGAGAAGATGTCGAACAAAGTATGCCTCAGTACATAGAAGGTACTGAACATGGAAGATAGAGTAAAGCTGAAATAAACATATAATTGAACAAGCAGTAAAGAAAGTGTATAATTTGAACATGATATAAATACTGAATACTGAGTTAATTGACTACAATGACCAAATGATAACATGTTTAGACTAAATACTGATTATATATAAATATGGTCAATACAATGAAGTTTGACTAAATTATGGGAGCTTCTAGTAATTGATATTAAAACAACACGAGACAAATGTGTAGTTCGATATATACGCCCATCGAAAAGGCACAATAGACCCAACAAAAAGTGTAGAGGCATGCTGGCGGGATTACTAAAATGAGGCCCACTGAGGGGACTTACAACTTACATAGCTCATAGTTCCTGTACTATATGGATGACAGACTCTAGTTCAACTCGGTATTATGCTACTCCCAAAATATTTAATGTCTAAACATTATGACTGAGTTTCTATAATATACTAGATATCTCAAAACTCATATGCGAACTGGGAATGCACATTAATGTACTACTAATGACACATTCAAGACTGAGGCATGTATATCTTAAATACTGAAATATCTGACCTACCATGTCTAATTCAAGAACTAAAGAAACGCAATTCTATGGTTCTAAAATTAATGCAATAAACGAAGTACTAACATGATAATCTTATTTGGAACATGTAAATAGCTAATTCATGATACTTTTCTTATGTTCTAGAAACCCTAGGTCTAGTTTATAATAGGGAATCAAGAATACTAAAATCTAGAGACCTAATGGGCGAAAAGAACAGAGTAGTAAAATCCCACATAGTTGTTGACAAAACCCACAGAGAAATCTTTTGATTTCGGAACTAAATCTAATAGAACCTTCTTGTGTTATTGAACTAGTGTTTCTCGACTCTTTCTCTTTCTACACTCTAAATTTTCTACGTTGTGATAAATGAATTTACTTAGGTAAATTCTATTTATTTTTTTAGGCTAAAACTAACCAAAACAACGTAGTTAAGGTTAAAAACACGTAGTTTAGGGGTCCAAAAACATAGGAAATACCAAAAGAACCCTGAGTTAAACTATTGAAGAAGCTAATCATGACCCCTTTCACGGACCAAGAAAGGGACACGGACCTTGAAGCTGGTCGTGGTATGTGGTCCAGTGTTTATTGATTGTGATAGCCTATTTCACGGGCTCTAACACAAAACGTGAAGGTCCACTTGGTCATCACTTGGTCCTGTGTCCTGAGGTTCTAAGTTCACGGACCATCCCATTGCTCGTGTGAAGGACCAAAGATTGGAAAGGTCCCCGTGGTCTTTACATGGGCGTGGGGGTCTGAGGGGCTAGCTAAGGGAGCCATCCACAGATTCCACCATGGTCCATCGTCAAGACCACGACCTATGAAGGGTCCCGTTGTATAATATTTAGGGCTGGAGAAGTCCAACTACCCTCCACGGGCAGGTGAACGATTCATGGTCCCTATTAACATCTGTGAATCCTATAATGGTTCACTCCTTTAGTTGAGTTGTGCAAAAATTTCTAGTTCTGATTTTTGAGGTGTTACAATATCTCCCCTTGGGATCATTAGTCCTCGAATGAAGACTAAAATAGATGAAATGGAGGTGAAAGAACTACAACCCTACCACTAAACAATGTAGACTGATTTGTGAATGAAATGAGTTCCAAGAACATGCAAATATGCAGAAAATTCAATTACAAACTTAAAAAACATGATGTTAAGACTCATTTTACGCATGAATGACTAAAAAACTGAAAAGTACTTGGTACCTCAAGATGGAGTGGAATCGGAAGGAAAGAGGAGGGATACTTGGCCTTTATGGCTTTTTCTGCTTCCCAAGTAGTTCACTCTACGGACTTACTCCTCCACCAATCCTTGATTGAAGAATATTTTTTTCTCAACCTTCTAAACTGACGATCAAAACTCTCAACTTGTACATCCTCATAAGATAGAATATCTTTCCCACCACACACTCATATGGGACTAAGAATGTTGAATCACCCACACACTTCTTTAATAGTGAAATCTGAAAGACTTGATGCACTGCAGCTAATTCTGCTGTCAAATCTAACTCCTAAACTATTTTATTAATACTTTTCAAGATCTCGTCGGAGCATAAATATTTAGGATTGATCTTCCCTTATTTTCCAAATCTCATCACCCCTTTTAAAGGTGACACTTTCAAGAAAACCCAATCATCAACCTGAAACTCTATTTCCTTTATCATTACATCTACATAAGACTCCTGGCAACTCTAGGCTATCTTAAGTCTTTCTCTAATTAGTTGAACTTTCTCCATAGCAAAATTGACTTAATCTGGCCCTATAGAGGCTTATTCACCTACTTAAAACCAACTAACTGGTGAAAACATCTACACCTATACAATGCCTCATAAGGGGCAATTTGAATGCTGGAATGGTAGCTATTGCTGTAGGCAAACTTCATAAGAGGAAGGTAATCGTCCAAACTAACCTTTAAGTCAATCTCACAAGCTCTCAACATTTCCTCAATGTTTTGAATGGTACGCTCTTCCCGACCATCCATATATGTATGAATTAATTTGCAAAGATTAACCTGAGTACCAATACCTATAGAAAATGACTTCCAGAAGTGAGAGGTAAAATGAGGACCTTTATCTGAAAAAATAGACTAATGAACCCACCACAGGATGAATAGAATATCTAGAGTATGGGCTTATGCAAGACTCTTTTGTTTCAACTAGCCCACCACTGGGAGACATAATGGACCCTGAGAACGAAGCACACCATCTCCCCCTTGGGAGATAACTTAATATCTCTGTTAAAGGACTACACCCCTGAGTTCGAGAAATATCGGATCACTGTCTTGCTTTTCCTTAACCTCCGCTACCGAAAGAGAATCAGGTGCATTTTGAAGTGTCAAACCACCCATATTATTTGCTAATAAGACAAAATCCTAAACGAGCAAGCATGTGAACATCCTTTGCTATCTCTTTTGTTTCTTCATCAACTTGAGCGACACTACCCATAGATAGTCTGCTAAGGTCATATTCTTCTATATCTGCCTTACCAAGATGGTAATGCACAATCATATTGTAAGACTTGAGGAACTCATACCATTTTCTCTAGTGAAGATTCAACTTTTTCTAGGTGAACACATAATGAAAGCTCTTATCGTCTGTGAACACATCTTTATGAATAACATACACCTAGTGTATTCATATTTTGAATGTGAACACCACTAAAACAAGATCGAGGTAATGACTCAAATTGTTATTCTCACGCACCTTAAGTTATCTAGAAGAAAAACATATAACCTTACCTCATTACACCAATACACAACCTAAGCTAAATATGGATGTATCACATTAAATCACATAACCATCTCAGTCCTCTAGTAGCGTCAAAATAGGAGTTGTAGTCAACCTAGTCTTCACAATCATCTGACCACTGAAACTTAACCTTTTTCTGAGTCAACTTAGTCAATAGAGTGGCTCTGGATGAATATCCTTCCACAAACATTCAGTTATAACCCGCTAGACCCAAGAAACTTTTGATATATGTAGACGAGATAGTTCTAGGCCATTGTTTCATTGCTTTTATTATTTTGGAATGCACTAAGATCGCTTATCTAGATAATATATGCCCAAGGAAAGCTACAAAATGTAACCAAAACTAGAAATTGTAAAATTTGACAAATAGTTGGGGATCTTTGAAAGTTTGCAGAATAACTATCTAATGACTCGCATGTTCTTACCCATTCGTAGAATAACTGAGGATATCATTAATAAAGACAATAACGAACAAGTACAAATACTACTCGAACACTCTGTTCATCAAATCCATGAAAGTTGCAGGAGCATTCGGTAGTCCAAATTACATTACTAGAAATGCATAATGACCATACTGAGTTGTGAAGGTTGTTTTTGGAATTTCACTATCTTTGACTTTAAGCAAATGATAACCCGATCTGAGGCCTATCATTGAGAAATGACTAGCACTTTGGAGTTCAACAAACAAGTCATCAGTCCTAGGGATAGGATACTTATTCTTGATTGTGACTTTGTTCAACTGTCTATAGTCAATGCACATCCTAAGATATCCATCTATGTTCATCACGATGGATACCGATGCACGCCATGGCCAAATATTAGGCCTGATGAATCCCTTATCTAAAATGTCTTTCAACTACACATTCAATTCCTTAAGCTCTGTGGAGCAATTTTTAAGGACAAATATAAATAGTTTGGGTATCTATAAAGAGATACACTCACAAGTCGATTTCCCTTTTTGGAACGAACTTCGAGAAGATCTTCTAGAAAGTCATGAACCACTAGAACTTACTCAAGAGTTGGGTGTTGGAGTTTGAATACATAACCCCAACTAGTTGATGAAGTTAATATTTATAAATCATTTTTCTGGCCATAAGGTAAGAAGTGAATCGACCCATAGACGCTAAGCTACTACCCATCCATTCTAAGATTAATTCGTCTTGAAACTTTAACACTCTGAAAGTCCAAGACTAATCTAGAGCCTCACATTTATAGTAATACTTTTAACACTGTTTTATTACCTGAAACAATGTTTATAAATCATTTAGGAAGTTTAAGAGTCAAAACGTCAAGGAACGTCCATGATGTCCGGAGACAAGTGAAATAGGTGCTAATTTGCCTTGGAATATTTCATGGGGTTTTGGGAGTCGGATTTTAACAAAATTCGGTAGAAAGATTTTAAACATGTATTAGAGTGTGTTTACGGTCGAAACTTCTGGGTAAGACTCCCCAAGGACCACCCTAAGGTTCCTTGAGGAGGACCCTTCCAAAATGCCCAAAAGTTGTCAAATGACAGTGGCTACCTACAAGACCAATCGACGAGGCATCGATGGCTTCGTACGTAATGCCTTACATTTTCAAAAAGTTCCAAAAATCAGACCCTCTGAACTTATCGACGGATGACCAGTACGGGCCGTCGATGGAACGACGGTCCGTTGGTCGAGGTCTCGTCCATTTAGTCTGGTTTCACTGTTAAGTTTTTAAGTTAAGGAAATTAATTAGTTAATTGGTTAGGGGTTTAATTAGGTTTTAAGTGATGTTTATTTTAGTTAATTAAAGGACTATATAAAGATATAACCCTCATTAAACTAACCTAACTCACTTCAAGTCCCAAATCCAAATCCTCTACCTTCTCTCTCTTTTCTCTCTACCCAAAGAAGACTCCATAGAGGACCAATATTTGAGGGCATTAGGGCAGCAAGAATTCAAACTTTTCTCTATCATTCTTCAACGATTAACAAGGTATGGAAGCTCTTCAGTCTTGGGAATCCTATTCCCAAGAGGTTCCTTCAAATTAATTTCCAAAAGATTATATGAACATGGGTTTCTTTATAATCCGAAATTGATCTTTCTAATTGTATTGTTCTTGATTTATTTATATATTATGGTTATATTATGATGTATTATTGGTTAATTATGGTATTTCTTGATGTTAGACCTAGTGTGTGGAAGAGATGATGAATTAACCCTATTTCCATAACCCTAGGTTATGAACTCATGTTGAATTGGTTAGTGTTGATGCAATTGACTTAGTTCTTGTGTTAATTACTATTCTATGATGTTATTACACCTATTGATGCATGAATTTATTTGGTTGATTGTATGACCATTGAAGAAGGCTTTTGAAGGAGAATTGGTAAGACTTGTTATCTTGAACTGTTACATCAATTGTGATGACTTATACTTGATGATGAAGTTCATTTGAAGTATATCATGTGATTAGATTAAGTAGGTGTTGGTATAATGATGTAATTTAAATGTCTTCACTGTATGAATTTTGATATTATGATTAAGGTGTAATGATATAAGGTTGGTTGTAAACCAGTTATTTGCCTTACTATGACAAATCATGATAATGTGTTAATCTCATATATGAGGGTTGTAATGAACGGAAATTCTCATGCAATTCCTAATGAGTTAATGACTATGAATATACAAGGGGTTAGTCTCCCATGACCTATACTAAGTTATGATAGTTAAAGGATGACCTAAAGACATTTCAAAAAGGGACTCTAGCTTAGAACCAAGTGAACTAGTAGTGAAGAGTGTCCCTTCCCAAGTATGGAAGGTAGGTTAACGATATACTCATGAGATAGAGATTAAAATTCCAATGGCATAAAGAGGGTCTCAACTACGTCTCCTAGTTCTAGAACTATGTTACCCCCCATAGGAATACTAGCTAGTAGATCCACCTAGATCCTATGTTCATGTTATGGTACTACTTTGGCAAGTAGACCACCTTCTTTCGTTGTAAGGTTTCATGACAGCGGATTCGACATTTAGCTCTTGCGGTTTATATCTGTTAAGGCAAGTCATCCCAAAAGTAAAATGAATGACTAAATGTAAATGAAGATAGACATTAATTAGGATGAATTAAGGGGTCTACTTAGGATAGGTAGGGGTATGGGACTTTACTTAGAGACTACACAAGTTGACTCTAACGGGAGTCCCAGGAGATGGTCTTATGTCTTTTGTTATTATGAAGTATATGATGTTGACTTTACATGATCATACTTTTATATGATGTTGACTATATTGATTAATATGATGTTGGTCTAAGTTTCTACATATAGTAATGACTATGATGAGATATGTTACATGAAGCAAAGCTCTACTTATGGTCTCCTATATTGTTTATTTGATTGTGTGGGGTTATGAGACTTCACATAAGCATTGCACTTGTAGGCTTGGGATGGGATTGTTGGTAAAGGTTTTGTATGTTATGTTAATATGAACTATTGAACTTTTTATGTTCTTATGTTGTGGTGTCTTGATTATGAACATGACATATGTTATTGTGATACTTATGTTGTATATGCTCTATTGTATTTGCATTAAAGGTTTTCTAATGACATAGCATGTTTTCTAAACAATGGTCCCTTTTCATGCATGTTTCAAATGTTTTATGTGCATCATTTCCATACTTAGTACAAGTGGTGTGATAACCCATATTTCTATGTTTTATACAAATATGTAGGTTCCAGCCATTGAGGTTTAGAGGGCCATTCTTCAAGAAGACTTGGATACTTTCCTTTCAAGTGTTGGTAGGTCCTCATGTTTTAAGGAAATTACCTTTTATACATTCTAGCTTTGTAATTGTATTTTCATAAGGACATTGTTCTTTCCTTTATTGTTTGATACATTGTTGTAAGCCTATAACGCATATTGAAGGTGTATTGGCTAAGTCCAAATATTGTACTCATTTTTATATGGTTTTATGTGAGACGATCTTATTAGACAATCTTATGTATATTGGTTTATGTTGCTTAAAATAGAATCCTAAGTAAGCTTCCTATGTGAAGAGTTTTTATGTAAACCTCACTATGTATATGTAAAAGTTTTAAATTTTCAGTGTTTTAGCCTACGATATGTGATGACGAATACTAAGGCGTAACACTCCGGAAGTCAATGACCTTAAGTAGGGCCTTAGATGTTTATATAAGGTTAGTAACACTGTAATAAAGCCTAAAATAATGTTAATAAACCATTCAGGAAGTTGTGGAGTCAAGACATCAAGAAATGTCCATGACGTCCGGAAACTAGCTAATTGAACTAGTTGACGTCGCTAAGCTTTGTGAAGGTTTGAGAGGGTTAAATGAAGTCTAAAACTTGTAAATGACTTTAAACTGGTAAAACATAGTATATAGAGTGAAAACGTCTGGGTATGACCCGCCAAGGCTCGCCTTAGGGGTCCACGAAAGGACCCCAAACTTAGCTTGGCAGGTTGCCTAGGCAGCAGCCACACTACACATAGAGGGAGTGAGTCCGCATCGCGGACTTGGGTCTCTTTTGGTCAAATATCAAGTTCAATCGCGGGCAGGTAGAGGACTTCACTGTCTCGAAAATTAATTTAGAAAATCATGCGGGAACAGCTCTGACAAAAATCTGAAATTTGGATTTGAGGTTTGACTTCATTATAGGGTCAACTTAAGTGAGGGGTATTTTTGGTATTTCATGGGGGGTATATATATTGATTTTCAATCAGTTTTCGCTTACATTTACTCACTCAAATCAAATCTCCAAATCAAAAACCCAAAATCTCTCACCTCTCTCTAGTATCTGTCTCTATTCATCCTCCATTGACGAAAGAAGAAAGTTTGAAAAAGAACACCAATTTATCTAGGATTTCACTTCAATTTTGTGGATTATTCTTAATTAAGGTATGGGTTCTTCACTCTTGGTATTCCTTTCCCCAAGATTTCCTTTCAAAGTTGATTTCTAAATTACCCAATTCCAAGGGTTTTTCTATCCTAATGGGTTTTCTTCTAAACTTCAAAATGATCATTGATCATAATTAATTGCTATTACTTATGACTAATTAGTTATACATTAATGGTTAATTGATTTGGATTAATTGAATTTCATGTTGATCAGGTTCCTTTCCCCAATTCCCTAAATCTTGGTCTTGATTGTAAATTGATGGGAATAGAAGTATAAATTGATCATTACACTTGTTTTATTTATACTAATTCATTCATGGACTGGCTAGGGTAATGTATTATTGTGATTGGATCTATTTCTTGAAGAATTCATGATGAACTCTATTTCCCATAACCCTAGGTAATGAGGTGATGTTAATTGGATAGTAATGATGCAATTGACCTAGTTCTTGTGTTTACTATTGATTGATGTTACTACACCTATTGTTTGATGTAATTGGTTCTTTGATGGTAAGGCCATGATTATGTCTATTGAAGGAGATTAAGTAAGTCTTTATAATCCTAACCTTTACTTCAATTATGATACCTTGTGATTGATGATGTAGTTTGATTGAAGCATGACTTTTGATTAGCCTAAGTAGGTGTTAGTATTATGATGAATTGAAATGTATTGACTATGTGATTGTGAGATTATGTTTAAGATGAAATTACATAAGGTTGGTTATGAAGTACCTATGTGCCTTATTATGACATGATGATGATGTTATGCTAATAAACGAATACCATATGTCTATGAAACCTCTAAAATAATGATGGAAGTTTGGACAGGACCCCCAATCACCTTAACTACTGAATACTAAAGAAAATAACTAAAATCTAAATATGCGGTCCGGAATGAAAGGAGACTCACCAACTGACTCTGAGCTACTCACTAGATCAATGGTACGCAAATGCTGATCCTAGTTACCCGCGTCTTCATCATAATACGATGCAGGACAACATGCATATGTACATTTAATTTACGAGTATGCGAGTTGAAATACTAAACAACACTTAAGCTCGATAAAGGGTAAGAAGGAACACTTACCTTGGCTCTGCTAAACTCATGAATAACTCACTCATTTCAATACAATCCAAATTTAAAAGCAAATGCAATATATAGAAAAACTATATGAAACATATTGTAAACTCTGAATGTATATAAGATATAATAAACTGTAATATGTATGTAAAAATACAAGTAAATTGATGTAGATATGAATAAAATAACTTCTGTGGGAGTTTCTCCTACCGACAACCATCACTTAAGAGCCACAGTGATGATACATCGATCTACGTCATGCTGTCGGCGAATCCTATACCAGGCTAAAGGTATAAGACCTAAACTGCCTAATGGATCCACTAGATACTTTGAAAAGGGTTCATCTACAATGTATGAATGTTTTCTACCCATGGTTGCTAAATGGTTTATGGGGGCTTTGAATTGTCTGAACTCTCCTCCATATCGGTGCTCAATACTACTCCCAAAAATATGACGGCTCTTATGTTTTTAAAAACATATTGATTATGTGCTTTTGAGGTTCGTGCTCAAAATACTAACCTTAAAGCTATCTTTGAAATCATAGTTTCCCTACTTGCTTATTTTAGAAAGTCGTAGTTCTTTTATGAAAACTCGCTTTAAGGCTCCTTGGAAATCAAAGTTTCCTTACTAGTTTAAATGTGAAAAACATTTAAGTCTCTTTGGGAATAGTTACTCCCCATATACCTTTGAAGAAAAGAACTTCAACTTAACTCTTTACTTATCTTGAAACTTGAGTCTTAAAAACAAAGTTAAAATGTTTAAATAAGATTCTTGAAACATTTAAGAACTTTACTTTAACTTACTTCTTTACTATACACTTGACTCTTAACTTCCTTGTCTTTGATCTTAACTTTTCTAGAATTG
Organism: Solanum sitiens; assembly: GCA_016801875.1. Taxonomy (NCBI): domain Eukaryota; kingdom Viridiplantae; phylum Streptophyta; class Magnoliopsida; order Solanales; family Solanaceae; genus Solanum; species Solanum sitiens. The sequence continues at coordinate 202,960 of JABWTJ010001011.1, forward strand.
AATTTTGGATTGAAGGTAATGATTTGTGTTCTTTAATGAATTCTAGATGTCTAGTAATCGTTTGAAGTGATCAGAATCACTGAAGGATGTTAATGTACCTTGGAGGCACTTCAAAGGAGTAAACTCCGAAATCTGGAGAAAAAATGCTAGGTTGGGCGTACGGGTGGAGCCGCGCCAGACTCAGCTAACTGAGACTTGGTTCTGGCGCACTGGTGGTGCGCCGCACCAGGACTCATTTTACTGAAGCCAATTTCTGGTGCACTGCAGGCACGACACCCCTGGTTTGCCCAGCTGCATCTGACGGATTTTCAACTCGTTTTCAAATCCCAAAATGCCTCAACCTCCATAGGTCTATCCCCAAATCCTTAGGATTATAAATACTATCAAAACCCAACAGATCTAATAAAAACAACATCAAAAACTACTATTCAAAATTAATGGGCATTCAATCAACTAAACCAAAAGGGATTCGACATGATTTATCAAGAATTCACTTCAAATCATATGAACAACTACATGTTACACTCCGGAAGTTCCATGACTTAGACTAGGTATTAGACTATTAAATAATTGTTAAAATGATGTTTCCTGACCTATATTAATGTATGAATCTCAATTATAAAAGGTTAGAGCCAAAATGAAAAAGAAAGACCTTGACGTTCGGAAACTAGTTAAATTGAACTAGTAGACGTCCCTATGTTTGGTGAAAGTTTGGGAGTGGTTAATGAAGTACAAAACTTGTAAAAAGACTTTAAATAGGTAAAATATAGTAGAAAGGGTCCAAACGTATAGTAAAGACTCCCAAAGGTCCACCTGAAGGGTCCTTGAGTAGGACCCAAACCTTGGCGAGCAAGCTGCCAAAGCAGCTTGCGACAACCAAGAATGTGAAGTCCCTTGCGCGTTGCGCAGCCATCACTGCTAGGAAAATTTTGGCACGCAACACGGGGACTTCACGAGTCTCAGTTCCTTGACCCAAATTTAAAAAAAAAAGAATTTGAATTGGCCCCGCGACGCGCAACCACTTCCCAGATTCATCCACGTCGTTTTTAAGTCAGTTTAACTTCACAAAAAGACCCAATTCAGTGAGGGGTACTTTAGGTAATTTAGTGGTTGAGTTTATATTGGGTTTAGGTCAGATTTAAACCATTTACACGCACTCCAAATCAGAATTACCAAATCCCTCTCATCTGTCTCATAACTCTCTCTATTCAACCACCATTGAAGAACAAGAAAGCTTGAGGGAGAAGACGAAGTCTCCAAGGTTTTCATTCGAAATTTGTGGATTAATTTGTCAATAAGGTATGGGTTTTTAACTCTTGGGATTCTTTTCCCCAATAGGTCCTTTCAAAGATGATTTCCAACAATTCAATTCCTAGGGTTTTTACTCTACCTATGGTTTTTCTTTCAAACTCGAGATTTATGACTAATGATAAATAACTATGATTTACTATGGCTAATTAAGTATGTATTGTTGAATAATTAATATGGTATTGTTGGTTTTCGTGTGAAGCATGTTTTCTCCCTAAATAATGAAATTTGATTATATTATATCATTCACTTAATGTCATGTAATGTTGGGATTGGAACTATTGTTTGAACGAACTCATAAATGAACCGTTTCCCTTAACCCAAAATATGAAATGGTATTGTATATGACTAGAGTAGTTGGGATTGGTTATGTTATTGAGTATTTCACTATATAATTAGATGATTGTTATGAATTAAGTGTAAGTTCTTGATGAAGATTCTTGGAAGCAATAGGTAAGTCTTCTAAAGTCATGGTTTCTCTATTATGTTGATGTTGGCCTATAAATGATGTTGTAATGCAATTGAAGTATGTATGATGTTGCTATGAATATATGATGTTCTATGAATATTTTAAATATGGGATCATGGTAAGGATATGATAATGCAAAGTTGATGATGTTTCTCTTGTATGCCTTACACAATATGACTATGATATGTTAATCTCACTAATGAAGGGTTGTGATGAAAGGAAATTCTCATCTTCAACCTAATGAGCTATGATCATGTTTATAATAGGAGTTAATATCAGATGGCCTATTATAATATTTATGATAACTTAAAGGCAATTCAAAAAAGGATTTAGCTTAGCACCGATGAACTAGATATTAGAGTTGTCCCTTCCCAAGTGGGAAGGTAGGTTCACAATGACTCTCATGAGATAGAGACTGCCATGTAATATGGAACTATGGGTCTCTAATATATCTCCTAGTTATTGAACTATGTTGCCTCCATAGGAATACTATCTATTGGATCCACCTAGAATGTTATGTTCATGTTTTGGTTCTACCTTGGCAAGTGGACCACCTTCTTTCGGTGTGTGGTTTCATGACACCGGATTCCATGTTTAGATCACATGGTCTAATGTTTGTTAAGGTGATTTTTCCCTCAAGTAAAATGAAACACAAGTAAATAGTCATTGACTAGGGTGACTTGAGGAGTCTACTTAGTATAGATAGGGGTATGGGACTCTACCTAGACATTGCACAAGTTTACTCTAAGGGAAATCCTAGGAGATTGTTCTAATGTAAAATGAATATGAAATGTATGATGCTTATGATATATGATGTTGCTCTTATATGATGTTGATTATGTTGATGAATATGTAATGGTCTATATTGATATAAGTGATGATGACTACTTATGATATATGTTATATGAAGTAACACTTTACTTATGGTCTCCTATCTTGTTTACTTGATTATGTGCGGTTATGGGGATTCACATGATCATTGCACTTGTAAGCATGGGATGGGATCATTGGTAAGTTTTGTATGTTATGTTTATATGATCTAATGAACATGAAATGTTAATATGACTTTATGATGATATGTCTTTTGTTATGATCATGCTTTATGTTGTTGTGATCTTTATCTTGTATAAACTCTATTGTATGTGCATTAAAGGCTTTCAAATGACGTAGCATGCTTTCTAAAGAAAATTTCCTTTTAATGCATGTACTTAAATGTTTTATGTGCATATACCCATACTTAGTACATGTGGCCTACTAAGAAGGTCGATTGAAGAAGCTTGGAACTCTTTCTCCAAGTGTTGGTAGGTCCCCATGTTTGGGGATACTATGTTTTTATTATTCTAGCTATGAAGATTGTAGTAGTCAAGAAATACTCTTTTATTCCTTTTATCATTGGATTATATTTTAGTAAGGCCTATATGGATTATTGGCTAAGTCCAAGATTCGTATTCTTTAGATGGTTTTTATGTGAGACAGTTTTTAGGCTATTGTAAGTATGTTAATCATGTTGCTAAAAGAGAAGCCTAAGTAATATTCAATATATGATAAGCGAGAAGTCTAATTATACTTCACTTAGTATGTGCAATAGTTTTGAATTTTCCATAATTTTTAGCCTCTGATAAGTTCTGACGAATGCTAAGGGCTTGTCTGAGTCCTCTTCGAGGATGACGACTACGGTCGCATCTAGGGGGTGCTCCGTGTATGTGACACTACAAAACAACAAAACATATTCAAGATTCGTGTGTGGATGAATTAATCCAACACGAAAGACCTCACATCCTCAATAAGGATCACCCACGACGAATTCCACTAGAATCCCTTAGCATTCTTGGTGAATTGTTTTTATCTTTCTCCCTTCTTCTTCTTCTCTTCTCTTTTCTTCCAAGCCCTAAGCGTGAATTGATTTTATAAAACTAACTTAAGAATTATTTTCATCCCAATCAAATCCTTAAAACGAATTAGGAAATAGTTTGGTGGAAAGACTAATTTACCCTTACTTAAATCCGAATTGGACTTTCCTTAAATCAACAAACTTCCGAATGAAATATCTCCCTCATACAATATCATATTTGTGCAAACTCGTCACCATTGGAAAGATCTCTCCAAGGTCTTTCAAAACCTAACAAGAAATACTTCTTACTCATCTTGATATAGAAGTTATGACTGTTTGAAAATGACAAGAACTCACTTTTTTAAAACTTAGAAAATTTTCAAGATTTTCACTTTTCTTTCCAAAAGTGATAAGTTTTAGTTTCTTATATTAGTATTGTCTATGAAAAGTTACGAGATGTTACAGTATCTCCCCCTTGGGAACATTGTGCTCGAATGAGATTTCTTTCACTAAGCTAAGAATAATCACCTCAAGTTTAGCATTCAACAATCAAAGCAAGTAAGAACATGATTACTCATAGTTTATGAAGTAATAAGAAGAGAATTTAGTACCTTGATCTGTATTCTCTCATGATTGAAAGATTTGTGGATATCTCTTATTTATATCTTCTTCAGCTTCCCAAGTTGCTTCCTCAACAAATTGGTTCATCCAAAGGACCTTGACTGACGCAACCTCCTTTGTTCTCAACTTGAGAACTTGGCGATCTAAAATCTGAACAAAAATCTCCTCATAGGATAGTCTAACCTTAATCCCAACATTTTCAGTTGATACAATCAATGAAGGATCACCCATGAACTTATTCAACATGCAGATATGAAATATCAGATAAATCGTTGCTAACTCTTGTGGTAGCTCCAACTCATATGCTACATTGTCAATTCTCTTGGATATTCTATGAGTTCCAATATATGGGGGACTAAGTTTACCCTTCTTACAAAACCTCATGACCCCTTCATGGGTGAAATTTTCAGATATACCCAATCATCGACGTCAAACTCCAATGACCTTCTCCTAACATCTCTGTAGGATTTTTGACCACTTTATGTCGTTTTCAGTCTCTGTTGGATCACCTTCACCTTCTTCATGACTTGGTGGATTAGATCTGGTCCTATCAACCCTGTTTCACCTACTTGGAACCACTCAATAGGAGATCTGCATCTTCTCTCATAAAGAGCTTCATATAGAGCCATTTGGACACTCGAATGGTAACTGTTGTTGTAAGAAAACTTGATGAGAGGTAGGTGATCATCCCAATTCCCCTTGAAATAAATCACACAATCTCTCAACATATCTTCTAAGGTCTGGATAGTATTCTACGCTTGTCCATCCGTCTAAGGATGAAAAACAATGCTTAAGTTAACCTTTGAACCCAAACCTTTCTAGAATGATTTTCATAATTGTGCACCTCTATCTAAAATGATTAAAACTGGACCTTCATGAAGTCTCACAACTCCTTGAATGTACAACTTAGCATAATCCTTGGTCGAACGGGTAGTCTTTACCGGGAAGAAATGGGCTGACTTTGTTATTCTAATGTTAATCACCCAAATAGAATCATGATGTCTGCGAGATCTTGGAAACCATGTGATGAACTCCATGTTAATCATCTCCCACATTCATTCCGTAAGTTCTATATTCTGAGCCAAACCTCCTGGCCTTTGGTGTTCTACTTTCACTTTTTGGCAATTTGGGCATTTGGAAAAAAACTCAAAAATGCCCTTCTTCATGCGCTTTCACTAATATACCTCTCTCAAATCGCGGTAGAGCTTTGTGGATATAGATGAATGGAATATCTAGGGATATGAGCTTCCTTCATGATCCTCTATTCGAGTCCATCCACTCTAGGTACACACAACCTACCTTGATACTTCAGCACACCATCTCACACAACCTAAGTTCTTTTCTTATGAGCATTTGACTTCAAGTCAAGCAAAATGGGGTCTTGATCTTCTCTTTAACTCCTGACACTAATGATGACTCAGCCCCATTGGTCACTACTATTCCTCCTTCTGTGGAATCCATAAATCTGACTCACAAACGTGTAAATATGTGCAAATCTTTGGCTAACTCCCTCTTTTCTTCTTCAACATAGGCGGTACTCCCCATGGATAACCTACTTAAGTCATCAACAACCACATTAGTCATACCTGGGTTGTAAAGAATACTCATGTCATAATCCTTGAGTAATTCTAGCCACCTCCTCTATCTGAAATTGAGCTCTTTCTGGGTTAACACATCTTGTATGCTCTTGTGATGAGTGAATATGTCAACATGAACAACATATAAGTAGTGATGCCAAAATTTCAAGGCGAAAACTACAAAAGCCAACTCGAAGTCACAGGTTGGATAATTCTATTCATGAACCTTTAACTTTATGGAGGCATAAGTTATAACCTTTTCATTTTGCATTAACACACAACTCACACCAACTCTTGGTGCATCATAGTACACCACAAAACATTTAGTACCCTCTCGTCAAGTCAAAACGGGAGTAGTAGGCAACCTGTTTTTCAACTCTTGAAAGATTTTCTCACAAGCTTCAGACCATTGAAACATAATTGTTTTTTGAGTCAGCTTGGTCAAAGGAGATGAGATAGATGAAAAGCGTTCGACAAATCAGCTAAAGTAGCCTGCCAATCCCAAGAAACTCCTAATATCAGTTGGAGACATTGGTCTAGGCCAACTTTGAACTGCTTCTGTCTTTTGGGTATAACTCGAATCTTATCACCACAAATGATGTGACCCAATAATGCCACAAACTTAAGCCAAAACTCACACTTGGAGAACTTGACACATAATTCCTTATATTTAAGAGTCTGAAGAATGTTATGAGGTGACTAGCATGATCTTCTTCATTCCTTGAATATCTTAGTATGTCATCAATGAAGACGATAACAAACAAATCTAAATAAGGTTTGTTCACTATGTTCATAAGATCCATGAATGTTGAAGGTGCGGTATAAACTAGTAACACATCTACTATTAAAATTAAATTAAACAATATAATTAGTGTCATATTTAATATATTTTTGTCTAATATGGTCATAGTACAAAACTCATTAATTTTGTGGCTTTTTTATTCTAAAAACATCAATGGTTCTATATTAATTTCATTTTAAGAATGGATGTTTGCACTCCCAAAACATAGAATTGGATCATCACATTCATATTTTGGTTCCATTTTTCTCAATTTTTTCACCCTTCGTGAAGTAGAGAAATTCTTCCTATGATCGAAGTCCATTGGATATAATAAATGTATCCCCTACATTAGAAATAGAATATTATTGTGTTTATTTATCAATTGGAAGAACAAATATTCAGATATTAAATGAAAAAATAAGGCAAGGGAGATTATAATATATTTATTGGTAAAAAGTGAACCATAACGATTAATATTACACCAAATTTAATATAAAAATCAAGATTTACAAACATCCTAAGGCTACCGATACATATCAGTGGATGTTTTAAGTTTGTTGACATTTTTTTTATGATTTTCATTTGAACAGAATGGACATGTTTATGTTGTATAATTTTTCATGTTTGGCAATGTACTATTAATTTTGAACAACTATTGGTATGTATATGTATTTTTGGTTGTGCATAATCATACGTTATATAATATCTTCTGGGTTTTTATTTATACTATAGATATATCCCAATAGTTAATAATAGATTGCGGAATCCCAGTCATATATAGTGTCCCCAAGTACAGAAATAAGAATTCAAGCAACAAACCCTTCGCGAGAGCTTGGCGCCCAGGTAGGCTACGTTTTATTAATTGAGTAGTTATAAATATGTTATTCAGTTTGTAATATCCTGAGCTTGACAGTATAATTCATGCGTAGGCTTTTATGCAATAAAAAGAGATTGTTTGTATTTTTAGACTAGGGGTTACATCAGAAGTATAACGTTTAAGGAAGTCTTAGTACATAAACTAGGGCTAGGTGATGGGTTAATTCCTAACTGTGAGGTTGTGGTCGAATTATTCTGATCTCAAATTATTGTTATATTGTATGCATTCGTGGATGCAAAGAATTATATGGGGTTGAATAGAACCGAATGAGCTGATGATGAATACCGCATGCCATAAAACAGTGTTGTGCTAGATGAATTGAGTGTTGTACAATTATGGATGCGATTATGATTGTGATTCTACTAACCGGAATTAGAGGTATCGTACTGATGAATGCATATATGGAACGAATGTCATGATCTTACACACTAACTTGGATCGGATGTCACGTACTAACATACATATTTTAACGAGTGTTAGGATCTGCATACTAACTTTGAATGGGTGACACGATCTGGAACACTCATAGTATAGGTATGGGTTCCATGAGAGGATGACTGACTTGTTATATGTGTGTGATAAGTCCAAAATTGGACTCAGTTAGGGCTTTGTTCTGATAGAAATAGTGTCCTCAAATGCTAATTTAGTATCAGTATCTGATGAAAATTCTTATGTTTTAGGTATTTGAAGTTTAAGTGCAAGCATGAACACTTACGCGCAAAAGGGAACAAAAAGGCTGACAATAACGAAGAAACTGAAGCTTGGGCAATTACAAGTACACTTGGCGAGTCATCGAAGGGACGTACTCCGCATTTTATTCCAGCATGCGAAGCCCTGAAGGGAGTGAATCGAAAATATGATGAAAGGAGAAGTCGGTGATTCGCGGAACTCTTTCGCGAAGCAATGCTATACCGTCCAACGGTACAAAATGGCCATGAAACAGAAGAAGGGTGAGTCGTCGGTTCATTCGGCGATCTTGACTAATCTCTCTTAATGGTCCGCCGCATCACTTAATTTGAATGCTACAAAGACTATCCTTAGTTATTAATTTTACAGATCCGAACGTTATTATATTTTTCACACTAGAATACTATTTTCCTTGTATTTTCTCACAAGTTTTGAGAGGATTTTTTGGAGATTTGAAGAAAGAAGGATTTTATCATCCCGAAATTGGAAGTGGATCTTCTCCAATCTTCTTCATTTCCATAAATGAAGGTTTGATTTCTTATATCCATTTGATTTTAGTATCATTTTAGGTGTATTATGTTATTGGTTGATGTGTGGCAAAAAAACCCATTCTTGGGGAATGATTTAGCAAATATGACTTGATATTATTGTTGGGTCTCGCTTGTTGATAGGTTAGATGTATTTTAATAGTGATTTCATTTAGTGGTTGTGGTTTAAGTTAATGGGTTTGTAGTTTCAAATACAAACCCACCAATATGTTTTCGGCTTGCCCGAAAGGGAGGTTGTGAAACCAACTCCGCTAAATTGATGACCTAAGGAGTGGGTCGACATGAGGTTCAGCCCAAGAGAGTGAGCCCTAATCCCATATCCTAACACTCAGCTCGAGAGAGTGAGTGGTGTAAGACGTAGCCTAACCTTCATGTGTTAAATGGGCATCCGAGAGGAACACATTTGAAACGGGATTAGTTGCTCGAGAGAGAACTTATTTCCATCTAAAGCTTGCCTAGTAACTATTATCTTGAAAATTTCCTAACGAAAGCATGTACCCAATGATTAATTTCAACATGTATTGTGTTCATATCCCAAGAATGTACACATTTGTTTTGCTTGTCTGAAAACCAACACAGAGAAACAAAAATGCATAAGCACTATGGATATCTCACAGATCATCCTTACTGAAGCTATTAAACCTCAAGGATAACCTAGAAAAGGACAGGAGACAATTCAATAATTGTGGCTGTGGTTCAAAGTAATTTTGCACACATGCCCATCTCATGGAATGCCTGAAAAGACACTGCCGGATTGCTTATATCAGGATCTAGAACCCGAAAATAGAAGAATACCTGGGCACCTTTTCGAAGGAGGAATGCTAAAACAACCCTACGAGGTCATTAAAACACCACTTGATAAAATTGTTGAAACAAAAAAAGATGCCCAAAAGAAATATGAATGGGACAAACTGGTGGTACAAGTAGAAGTTCTAGCTAAACGGGTGATGGGATTGGAAGAGCAATCCAGGGAGAAGGAGAAGATTTTCTCCATTCAAGATCTCATAAAGAGAAATGGGCATGAGGGTGTGCAAAGTAATGATACCCCTTTATCGTTCAACAAAAACTTGAAAAGCATGAAAAGAAACTGAATTATATGAAGGAAAACATTGATATGCTAAATGAAGTAACTAAATCGAACTCCACGACCATTCAGTTGCACGATGCTCAAATAACCCATTTGATGACGGGTCACTATTCTTCGTTTGCTAGGGATCCAACTAATTACACCATGGGTGATTCCAAGTGTAAAGAGTAGTCTTTAACTTGTGCTGTGCCGCAACGTTAACTCAGGCGCTCTTTGGGATGAAAACCAAAACCCCCTAGTATCTTATATTTGGATACTAATAAAATAACGGTGTGTTAGTTTTATATATTGAAGTGAAGAAGGTGCTAAAAAGGTGTAGAATGGCGAGCAGCAGGCTCAGTTGGCGAGTCACCAAAGACGATGGTGATCAATGCTATTCTACTGTTTTACTCAAGGCACCCTCTAATCCCCGAATCTCTAAAATTTGGCGATATCAAGAAGGTTCCACTGATTTGCACACCTGATTGGCGACCTCGATTTTTACCGTCATTTGAACATCCATAGTTGTTGAAAAGTTTTTTAAAACACGGCAAAGTAAAAATATGTTTGGAGATGCACCGAATCTCTTAGAAGTCAAACTATTGTCGCCGAACGGGAAAGAACTGGATAAGCTTCAAGCCAAAGCAAAAAACGATAGCTGATTAATCTTTTAATAACGTGGGTTAAAGATATACGCATTGGAATGCTGAGAATAGTTTTATAGATCTTGATGAATCACTCGGCTATGCACCCAACATCCCCATCATACCCTCTGTTCAATGCTACATCTATAGAAGGACTCCAACTCGAAGCAGCTACCTAAAGAGGATTATTCTCTAGCCCTATATTTGTCTTTATTTTTTTGACCTCTCGATTATCCATATATATTTGAAGATTTTATGATTGTGGTGGGGTGAAGCTCACCTCTTTTTCCTGACAATGAATACTTGATTTTTAATTTGAATTCGTTTTTGTGTAGTTGGGTTGTCTATTTAAAATAGTATTTGTGTATTGCTTGTGCGATTATTTGAGCTTATGGCTCCCCTTTTGCTTTATTTGAAACATAATTTTGACACTTCTGGAAATTTTTAAATTTGCTAAAATTTACGCCACCTCTTGTATTAAAAGTGGTTGTTCTCGTATAAATTTAAGCCTCGGTTTCGATCAATACCGATGACTTGAATATTTCTCTCAATCGAAACAACATGAATGTACAGCGACAACTATATCAAATGAAGTTGCATAGAGAATATGTGAACTCTTGGCATCTCGTTAAGATTAGCCATGTATAAAATCGATTTCTTTTGTGATGATATTTGCACACTAGCGAAAGTGTTTAGTCCTGTTTGTCTTTATTATCTATTCCTTTTGTGATGAGCTTACTTTGAACCAAGCAAGAATAAACATAGATTTCGCCCGATTAGTCTGATTCATTTATTCATGTGTGCTCTTGAGATGATCTTAGGAAACTTTTTAAAGAGTGTGAGCCTATTTGACACATACCTCTTTTATGACCTACCCGTGTGCGTATGGAACTCTTTTGAACACCCCTTGACCCTTACCATTCTTTGGAAAAAAACTAGATGAACCCTAGACCTTAATTGACCCACCACCTATAATCGTCATGAATTTTTATTTAATGAATCGAAAACTTAATCCAAAAACATAAGTTGGGGTAGGGTTAAAAGAAAAAGGAGAAGTCAAGTAGTGTAAGAAAAGTCTCTTTCAATTCATGATGTTGCAAGAAATGGAAACCCTCCATATAAAAAAAGAAATAAAAAGAAAAAGAGAAGAAAAGAATGAAAAAGAAAAACTATGGAATAAAAGTACCACAAAAAATTTGGGTTTCCAAGAAATTCATGGAGTAAATAATTGAATGACTTAGAAGTACTAGAAGAAAAATGTATAGAAGAATGTGAAGAAATGGAAGTGTTGTGAGCTCCAAAATTCATGAGAATCTTTAGTCACTAAGCCGAAATGACCATAACTTTGCACTCAGTCCCATAACAAACCTTAAAAAGACCTTTTTGATCATGAGTAAGCCGAACCAAAGTTGATCGGAAAACAAGGGCAAACCTATAAGTAAAAACATGTATTGTGTTACTCTTTTTGAGAATGAGTGTTTCATCTTATTCCTAATGTTTACATGAATAGACCTTTGTGTGTTAATATGGAATCATTATTTGTGTAAGGGCATTGAGATATTGTTGTTGAACTTGAACTTGCATTATTACCAAGTATTGTGAGCGTTAGAATCTCTGGTAATAGTGTGTCACAACTTTAATCTTTGAGTACAAAATTAATTTTTGCATAAGCAGTATGAGTGTTGTTGTGTGTGTTCATGATTGAGTATTGTGTACCACTGTTTTAGATATCCTAATTAATTGAACTGTTGAACTTCAATGTTACTTGAGGACAAGCAAAAGTTGAAGTGTTGGGTGTTGATGAGTCCACAAATTGGACTGATTTAGGGATTTATTTTGATTGAAATAATTTCCTCAAAGTTGTTTTAGTCTCAGTATATGAAAACTCTTAAGTTTGAGGTAGTTGAAGTTTTAGTGCAAGCATGGACACTTAAAAGCAAAAGGGAACAAAAAGGCTGAAAATAACGAAGAAACTGAAGTCTGAGCATCACCAAATACACTTGGCGAGTCACCGAAGGGACATACTCTGCCCTTTGTTCCATCCTGCAAATCCCTGAAAGAAGTGGATCAAAAAGCACAATATGGCAATGAACAGAAGAAGGGCGAGTCCCTGAGTCATTCGGTGATATTGACTAATCTCGCTGAATGGTCCACCAGAACACTTAATCTGAAATTTATAAATAGTAGCCTTAGTTAATGTTTTCACAGATCCAAACATTATTATAATATAGAATCTATTTTCCTTGTATTTTCTCTCATGTTTGGAGAGGATTTTTTTGAGACTTGAAGAAAGAATGATTTCATCTTTCCCAAGTTGGTAGTTGTTCTTCTCCATTATTTTTCCTTTGCTTAAATCAATGTTTAATTTCTTATAGCCATTTTATTTTTGTATCATTTTAGGGTAGGTGTATTTTGTTATTGTTTTATGTGTGGCGAAAAACCCCATTCTTGGGTGTGATTTAGAAAACATGAGTTGATATTATTGTTGAGACTTCTTTGCTGATATGTTAGATGTACTTTAATGGTGATTACTCCTAGTGCTTGTGGTTTAAGTTAATAGGTTTGTAGTTACAAATTCAAATCCACCCATGTGTTTTCGCCTTGCCGGAAAAGGAGGTCGTGAAACCAAGACTGCAAGACTGATTGCCTAAGGAGTGGTTCGACATGAGGTTCAAAACTAGTCCCATATCCTAACACTCTGCTCGAGAGAGTGAGTGGAGTGAGGCATAGGCTCACCTTCATGCGGCATATAGGTTTCCGAGAGAAACACATTTCAAACAGGTTAAGTTGCTCGATAAAGAATATTTTTTTTACATCTAAAGCTTAGCCTAGTCACTATTATCTTGCAAATTTCCTATCGAATGCATGTAACCAATGATTTATCTCAACTTGTATTGCGGTCACACCCAATGAAATTCTCCACATACGTGATTTTTCTTATTTTTACTGTTTTTACTTTACTTGTGACAAACGCTCCAATCGTTATTATTTATACGATGTTAACCACTCATGTTTCCCACAACCCTAATTGTGGATTTAGTTACTCATGATCTAAAGAAAACAATTCATATTTTGATAAAGAAAATTCATGAACTTACTATTAGTGAAGAAGAAACCCGAAATCTCCAATTAAATTGCAAAGAAAAAATCTTCTAAACCGATATACACATATCAAATTGCTAAAGATTGCTAGTTAATTCCAAAAAAATATCAACAACTCAATTAAAGATTAATGTCTAAGTCCCCCAAAAATGAGGTTTACGTACCGTATTTATAGAAAAACATGTCCTAAGAAAAAAGGAAATGAAATACGGAAATAAAACTTCCAAATGCGACTTCGATCGACAAGACTGACCTACGGACCATGATTCAACATACGGTCCGTAGGTCCCTTTTGTTGCCGGATACTTAGTACTTTTCCATAAAGACTGCAACCTTCAAGTTTCAGATACAAACAACGGATCTGCAGTACGTACCATTCGTTGACCTACGGCCCATGGGTACCCTTATGTGACTTGACACTTGGAACTTTTCATCACGTACTCGAACTCCAAATATCTTATCTCATCGACGGATGTGCAAGACGGCCCGTGGTTCGACCTATGCTCCATCACTAGCCTCCGTGGTTCAACACTAAGTTAGACTTCCCTAATTATCATTCCACGCCTAACCACAATGGACCGTGACTGGACCTACGGTCTGTAGGTCACCTCTGTGGGTGGATACTTATGTATAGTTTCAAATGTCATCTCTCTCGACCTCATCAAAGCCTATTTCCTCAATATATAACATACTAAACATTTGTTTTAATACAAAATTCCTTAGACACACAAATATTAAGTTAAATATATTAAAATACTGCAAACTCACAACTTAAATTCGTTGTTTGTCCTCATGAGATGCACTAAGACTATAAACAACACTTGTTTAGAAGCAGACATTCATACTCAAGAAATAACATGGCTTTCTATCCAGACTCCCTTTTGTAATGCAAATCTTTTAATTCAGATAGACTCAATCAAACTAAGTCATATGGATAAAAAATTGACATAGATAAACCAATACACACTAGAACCCACACATTTCACCATCACCAAGGTACTAATTTTCCAACAATGAAACTAGTGCTGTCACATCAATCATAATCTATTTTTCACCCAAAAGATATGAATTTTGAGTATAACGACTCATTCAAAATTCACGCTCATAAGTAACTTCAAGTACAACCAGCGCTCAATCAAAATTCACGCTCATAAGATATGAATTTTGAGTATAGGACTCATTCAAAATTCACGCTCAAGTAACTTTAAGTGACTTTCTGCCCCCGTTGATATTACATTGGCTTTTTACCTCTGTTCTAAACAAGGCCTTGTCATCCCTTTGTTTTCATTCTTTTCCCTTGAAACTTTTCAATACAGATGTGACTTTGCTGTTGCAGCACATATATTTTCACTTTTCTTTTTTTCTTTTTCTTCATTTTTCTTTATTCTTTTCAGCACTCTTATCATTGATCTTTTTCTTTTTCTACCTTTTTGTTTCCTTCCATCTCTTCAACCCCATATTCCTTTCATACCCTTTTAACTTTCCTTTCCTCATTCATAGACAACCTCAACTTATGCATTTTACAAGAGTTGAGGTAAAAAATACCCAATGTCAGACCAGGGCCAATATTAACGTAACTTTTAAGCTTAGTCACACTCAACTCAGGCTTTTGGCCTAAGTGAAGGTGCACATGTCCAAGGAGTGAATGGGGCCAAGACAATTATTTAAGGGAAATGAAAAGATCTATTTAAGGCTAAAATATTTGGATCAAAACGGGAAAATGGTTTCATTTTGTTGGATCATTTTAGGCTTAAGTGGACTAATTTGAACAAGGGCCTATGATAACTTCCCAACTTCTAGCCTAGATCATCTTAAAAGGACCAACGGGGAAATTTCTAGATTAGCACAACTGTTTAATCATTCAACTTTTCTCATACACTCTTGGCACATTGTTTCATTATCATATTATCATATTACCCTATTAAAGTTTTATCTAAGTGAAGAGCTAAAATCGGTTTGATATCATGTCACAATGAGATCCAACTCATCAAGACTATTTATCTAGAACATTTCAGCATTTTTGGACATGGTTAATTTTTTCATCTATTTTATGACATAAATCTTTCATATTTCAACTTTCTCCTACGCATATATTTTTAAACATGCTAGTTCAACAAAAAATTAGAACGGTCTCTTGGGAGACTAGAACACATACCAGAAAACCCAAAGAGAGGATTATGAGTTGAGTTACTCAGACTTCACCCTATCACTCACAATCAATTTACGCCACCGCCAACAAAATAGAGTGCAATTCTCCCCAATGCTTAATAATTTAAAACATAAATGATAGGGTGAAGCAATCATGTGGCGGCTTATTGTGCCCAAATCTACCACAAGAGGAAGAGTCCGGTTTCCCGAAGCCTGCTGGATCAATTGTCGGGTCACAACCAGTACTCCCCACATCTACCATCCCAGCACCCTCAGTAGTGCTAACATCAACTCTCACCGCATCATCAGTAGTGCTCACGATCCTAGAGGCATAAATACCTATCTCCCTAGCCCGCTGAAGTCGCCTCTCCTCATCAATGATGGACGCCCTCCGCGGTGCCTCAGTCTGTTTGTTGTCTCTCTCTTTCTACCTCTTGCAGCCTCAGTGTGAACAAAATTATGAGTGGAGGGGGGCGCTTCCTAATTGTATGAGAATAATTAGGCTCAATCTCTGGTGGATAAAAAAGTCCACAGATATAAACATAGAGGATCTCTATCTCTCTTTGGAGAGTTCTATATCAACATTAAGGGTTTTCCCCTATAAGACGCTCAACTCAAAAGCATTCAGGCGCTTATGAACAACCTAAAATTTCTAGTCCATCATGTGCTCCACCCGCTGTGCAATCTCAAATTAGACCTCCTCTATGACGCGTTGCATCCACGACCTCACATTTTGAAAATGGGTATCAATTGAGGCCTATAACTTCTAGATACGGTCTAGAGGCACGGTTACAAACCTTGAAGATGGAGTGGCTCTGGAAGATCTAGGGGTCTGACTAGTACTCGAAGATGGGAAGTTGAGGCTACCTCTGTAGTGGTTGGAGGGGAAGGATCATGACCCTGAATCTACTCCACATCCAACTTAAGGTCAGCTTCAAATGGTGGCACCTTAAACTGCGGCTCCCCGTGAGGTGTAACAACATCGGCCTCATCCCCAATCAGACCGATAGCTAGGGTCTTTTTCACTTTGAAGGAAACGATTACAATGACAAAATGGTACAGAGACAACCTTGCATACCTGGAAGATGAGGCATAGGAATGGTAAGGTACTGGTGGCCTTGAAGGTCCTCTCATGTATATTTGCAATCAGCATGCGGGCAAAGTCGACCTCTACCGCAGCAACTAAAGTTATAACCATAATTGCTTGGTCCCATGTAAGTAAATTTTTTTTATTAGAATACATGGTTCTGCACCAGCAACAAGAAGAATTTGGACAAAAATTTCAGGGTAGCCTTCTTGAAACCCCCAGTGTGGACCCACTTAATGCACTATTCCTCTGTAGCAAGATGATGGGCTAACTAGACAAAAAGAGATTCCTTCTGACCAACATTCCTCTTAAATACCCCACTCTAACCAATGTACATGCCATAGTCAAACTCGACCTTGTTTATAGGCTGACTGTGTGTACTGGACCGTATAGGATCTTGCGGTGAGTTGTCTTTGACATGTTGACTGAATACCCACTCACTAGTGTAGCCGCGAAAGGAGATTTAGAGGCGGGCTTGGCTCTTCGCATCTATGCCTTTTGAAGATCTCTTAGATGGATGGTGCGGTATGAAGGTTACCAGTGAAAACCCGACACTCCTCGGTGAAGTTTCAAGCCCTCTTTTCTTTCTCATTAAGCATTAGGGTATCCCTGTATATATGATACTAGAAACTTACGTACTAGTAATTGGATTCCTTAGTTGCTAGTTCAGGATCAGTGTTTAGGGCACTAGAATATCACCCTCACTATAAGACTCAATAGATAAGTTGTTGGCACCATTATAAATGGAGCTAAAGACAAATATGAACTCTGACCTAGCTGGTGAAATGATCAGTGTGTCCCCCTCATCAGACAGTTGGCTAGTAACCACGTTGGAAATCACCTGCCTAGTTTGATTCTCCCTTGTGCATGGTAAAGTTGGGGATGCCCTAGTAGGAGGTGGGACATAATCGCCTTCAATCTCTACATAATAATCAACACCGATCAGCCAAAAATGATAGTGCCATTGATTTTTATTTTCCCTTTGCGGTGTAATTTAGAGCAACCTAGGGGACATAGTACCTGTAGAAACTTTGTAGTAACA
Organism: Solanum sitiens; assembly: GCA_016801875.1. Lineage (NCBI taxonomy): Eukaryota > Viridiplantae > Streptophyta > Magnoliopsida > Solanales > Solanaceae > Solanum > Solanum sitiens. Next base: position 220,748 of record JABWTJ010001011.1, read on the forward strand.
AAACAAGCAAATAAGACACTCGGAACGTTTTTAGAAAAAGAAATGGATCAAAATGAAAAATGAATAATTTTCTGGGCAGTAGCTGAACTGCCGACCCACGGTGGGTTCCTAGGGTCTGTATGTACCCTTCGTAAGTCCGAGTACCAAAAAGTTGGGTCTCTGATATAAACCACAGATGTTCATAATGGTCGGTCGATGGAACGATGGAGCATAGTCCACTATCGTGGTTTGGTACTTATTGACTATTTCATGTGCGACAAACCTAAAATACATAAGTTGACCTATGGTCCCTTAATCTCATGGCTCAGATCTTTGCCAAGTTTCAGACATGCCTCATTTTGTACTCATCATTTCTACAAATCCATTTATTAACATAGGTCTAATCATGAATTTCAACAAAATATATGGTAGTTTGTGATCTTGGGTTTCGAATATTCATAATTTGCCTTTTTAACAACCAAACTAGGACCCTTAGTAAAAAATGCCAGTTATACACTTTTACTCCGATTCAGTTAGTTTTAATAAAATACACACTCACATACCATCATACAACGGGCTATTCTAGCATACAATTCAACATTTAATTCAAAAATTAACAATCCTAACAACCCAAGGTCAAGTTCCAACTTTGTGACTTTATAATTAAATAATGAATAGCGAACTCAATGTCAGGTTGAAGTCATTTACCTTTCAAGAAATTGAAGTGGGCAAGTGTGTTATGCAATAAACTTCTGGACCATTGGACAAGGCGTTGACACCAAACCCGGACAATTGAATCGTTGGGTAATTTAGGGAGAGAGTGAGATGCTTTGGGAGTTTGGGGAAATGAATGGTGATTGCTTGTTGGAGTTATAAGCGTGATTAGGGGGATTTAGAGGGAGTAAAAATGGTTGGGAATGTATATGCACGTGGGAAATGTTTTGAATGTGAGTGGTTTTATTTAAGGGTAGTTCGGGTAGGGTCAGCAGATACCTAGGTATGGACCCATGAGACCCCCTCTATGGTCTGTGGGTCGACCTATGGATCGTAGGTCAGGTCCATAGGTCAACATATGGACCGTAGGTCAGGTCCATGGGTTGACCTACGGACCATAGGTCAAGTCTGTGGGCCGACCTACCAACCGTAGGTGAATTCCATAGGTCAACACTTCAAAAAATTAGGACTCATACCTGACGTGTACGAACACATTCATGGTCCGTGAATGGAACTGCATAGCATTGATGGGGTCCGTTGACCTTCGCACAACCTTTTTTTTGCAGATTCAACTTTTCATACCTGCGTATGTAGAAACCATTAGGACTTTACTTTTTACATTTTCTGGAAAATCTTTAGACACGCACCCTATTTTATATCTAGCCAACACTAATACCAAAATAAAACACCTATCTACAGACTTACATAAATTTAAATAAGAGAATAAACTCCTATAAGGAAAATAAAAAATCTATAGTTTTCTAGGTTGTACATGTTGGGTTGCATCCCAAGCAGTGCTTGATATAATATTGTCGCACGACTGATGTGTCTTTATTATTGAGACTTCATCAAGATAGTAGGCCTCAACCACTTTTTGCACACTCTCCTCTTGCCCCATTTAGACCTTGAACCTTCTTCCCTCCTTGTTCTCGAGCTCGACCTCTCCATGTGGAAAGACTTGAGTGACTATGATTTTCCCTCTCCACATGGAATTGAGCTTTCAAGGAAACGAGCAAAGCCTTGAGATGAAAAGAAGCACCAGATCACCCATAACAAATTCACATTTTTCAATATTTTGATCTCGATACTTCTTTATCTTCTCCCTGTACAAGGCTGAACTTTCATAAGATTTTAGACAAAACTCGTCAAGCTCATTCATGTCATTAACTCCTTGACGCAATGTGGAGGCCCAATAAAAATTCAACTTCTTAGCGCCCACATTGTCTTATACTCTGTCTCTACCGGCAAATTACATGACTTCCATTATACAAGTTAGTAGGGAGATATTCCTATGGGATTCTTGAAGGCGGTGCAATAGGCCCATATAGCATCTTCAAGCCTGTTTGACCAATCAGTTCTATTTGCATTCACAATCTTTGCAAGGACTTGCTTTATCTCTTTGTTAGACACTTCAACAGACCCACTAGACTACGGATGGTAAGGAGTGGCTACTGATGTTAGGCCAAAAATATATATTTTTAAACATTATTTGGCTCCCATTTACTATATATACGTGACCTTTTTGTGCATTAATTTATGGATTGTGCTTAATAGTGTATTTCATTTGTAGGAGTAAATTTATGTAAAAATTGAAGACGTTTTGGGCTAAAACGAATTAAATATGGAAGGTTGAAAAAGGAAATCAAGAAGGCATCGTAATGAATAAAAGTGAAAATAATAATATTTAATTAAATGAATTTTTATTAAGAGTAATTGATGTTGGAGTAACCAAACTGCCACATGGCAGTAACTGAAGGCATCTCCAACTATTGAAGGCGGTGGATGTTTAAGATGGGCATTGTTCAAGCACAAGTCGAATTCTATTTTATTTTGGTTTCCCAATTTGATTTGGACTCGGTTATATTATTTAGGGTTTTCTATTTATACAAATAGTCCATACAAATAATTATTGGGTGAATCGAGAGGTAGAGGGAAAGATCAATTATAGGGGATCAAGAGAAAAGTCGTCAATACATTTTAGGGTTCTTTTCATTTTTTCTTTTCATAGAGGTTAGTAGTTAAATGACATTGTTCTGGGTCTGCAGCTACAGATTAAATGTTGATTGTTTAATTTTTTGAATTAATTCTTGGTTTACATTATAAGTTACTTCTATATTAATGTTTTAGTATTTTGTGTTTGATCACCATTAGATAAATCTATTGTCTAATCTTAAAATCAAGAGGGGGGGGGGGGTTAGATAGACCGGAGAATATAGTGAGCTCGATCGATCCATTTGATGAGGTGATTTCTGTTCAGGACGACGCTTGGACAAATAACTTGCTTTGTTACGAAACATGATGAAATTTAAATGCTCGTTAGTTAGTCTGTTTATACTCGCTCAACGATGTTGATAGACAGCTAACTGGAGTAGGCGACTAGAGATATGTAACCCGGCTCATACAATTAAGGTTGCAAACCAGTAACTTGACAACAAAAATTAGTTCTTTAGCTAAAATATTATACATGAGAACCTTTGTATGTTGTAGCCCTGGAATTTTCCAACAATTTTAGGTAATCTTATTGTACAATTCCAACATTATTTTCTTTAAAAATAAAAAATCAAACTCTTTTGTAACTCTTAAATAAATAAGTAGGCTAGTATAATTTAGTAAATAGTTAATTGGCAAATCCTTTGTGTTCAATAAACTGATTCCGTTAAGAGTCCCTATATTACTTGAACGACCACGTCACTTGCATGTGAAATTGGGAGCAACAACTATATTGTGACGAACTCCACAATTCTCTAGCATCTCCTTGAACAACCTATTAAGAATATGGGAACCTCCATCTCTAATAGTTGTCCTAAGAGTACCAAATCTAGAGAAGATACACTTTTTTGTAATGCGGTGACATATATCCCATCATTGTTTGAAACCACAATGACTTCCACCCATTCTAACGCATAATAAACAGCAATAAAAATATACTTCATCCCATATGAACTAAAAATGGACCCATAAAATAAAGGCCCCATTCATCAAACAATTCAATCACCAATATTGGATTCATATGTAGGTCTTGCCTCTATGAAATTCCTCTTTCTCTTTGGCAACGATCACACGATTTGGAGAAATCATGAGCATCTTAGTGGATGGTAGTCAAGTAATACCCATAGTGCAATATTTAATGCGCCGTCCAAATACAACTATGATTACCTCCAATTGGTCAAGAATGACACGCCTTACGTTTACTCATAATCTCAACCTCTGGAACACAACAGCGAATAATCCCATTAGCACAAATGCGGAACAAATAAGCCTCTCGCAAAAGAACTTCTTCACATCATGCATAAACTTTTTCATTTAGTGAAAAGAAAATTTTGATGGAACGAGTCACTTTCCAAGTAGTAAGCAAAGTCCGAAAATTAAGGAATCACATCATGAGAAGCAGTAAATATTTGTTGGTCTGGAAAAGCATCATTATTTCTGCCCCATCTCCTAGCTTGAGCATAGCTTCCTCCTCTAATCTAGACAAGTGATCGGCAACTTGATATTTTGTACCCTTTCTATCTTTTACCTAAAAATCGAACTCTTGTAGAAACAACACCCATCTAATAAACCTTGGTTTTTTAATCCATTTTAGCCATCAGAAACCTCAATGATGAATGGTCAATATGTATTATGACCTTAGTACCAAACAATTAGGATCAAAATTTCTCGAATGCGAAAACCACAATAATGATTTCTTTTTCAGTCATTGTATAGTTCTTTTGAGCCACATTTAGAGCTTTGTTGGCATAGTAAATAGGATGAATTATCTTCTCTCGCCTCAATCCCAATACCACACATAGCGCCACTACACTTGAATCACACATGATTTTAAACGATTGCACCAAATCCGATGAATTAATGATAGGTGCAGACACTAGCTTTTCATTAAAATGTGGAAATTCTCTCAGACAAGCATCATCAAAATCAAAGTTACACTCCTTTTCGAGTAATTTTCACAATGGGTGTGCAATTTTGTAGAAATCCTTTATTAACCTCAAATAAAAGTGTGCATGCCCAAGAAAACTTCTAAAGCCTTTAATAGAGATTGGTGGCGGAATCTTCTCTATTACCTCGACTTTAGCTCTATAAACCTCAATGCCCTTATAAAAAATCCAATGACCTAGAACAATCCCTTCTTTCACCATGAACTTGCACTTTTCCCAATCGGGCATAGGATTGAACTCTTCATACTGTGTCAGTACCTCAGCCAAATAAATACATAACCATTAAATGAGTCACCTACCATTGAGAAATAATCCATAAATACCTCAATAGTGTCCTCTACCATATCTGGAAATATTGATATCATGCAATGGTAGAAGGTCACTGGAGAATTACACAACCAAAATGACATCTGTTTGAAAGCAAAAGTACTATAAGGGAAAGTGAAGGTGGTCTTCTAGAAAATCTGAGATCTGATTGTAGCCCAAATACCATCAAGAAAACAGTACTAACTCATACAACCAAGGCAGTCCAACATCTACTCCATCAACGACCTATGGAAATGGTCCTTTTCTTTCCAAGCATTTGATTTCAGGTAATCCTTGAATACTCTAAATTCCGTCACTGGACGCATCAGAACAAGCTTGTTTTTCTGCATTAGGATCCGTACAAATCCCACCTTTCTTGGGCACACACTGAATAGGAGAAGCCCAACAACTATTTGTGCTAGGATAAATGACTCCAGCATCCAACCACTTGATGATTTCTTTTTTCACTACCTCTTGCTTAGGCAGATTTAGTCTCCTTTGGTGATCAATACTAGGTTTATGGTTCGACATGAGTTTGATTTTTTGAGAACAAATGCTAGGAGGATTCCATATAATGTCCGCAATAGTACATCCAATCATCCTCTTGAACCCCTAAACACAGAAATAAAAGCCTCAACTTTCACCTCACTCAAATTGTCCACAATGATGACAGATTAAGTACAATATCTCCCCAATAATGCATACCTGAAATGCGATAGTAGAACCTTTACCTCTAATTTTTTAGCATCATCAACAGATTTACGGGTGGAGATACTTGATTCTTCATATCTAGCTCAAATTTCATCGGATTGGAATGAAATTCACATTTATCAAGCGCGGCGACCAATTCATCATAGTCTTAAATACCATCACCATCAAAGTTCATCATCACCGCTGCAGGTATATCAACACCAAACCTTTCTTCAATAGACACATAAGAACCTCGCTTAACAATATTATTCACCCGTGACAATAACTTGAGATCGCTTTCTTGCTTCATGGACCTACAGATATAAAAATAACATCTTCACTATTCAATCAAAACTTCATCTTCCTTTTATACATATCGACCAATGTGCGCCCAGTAGAAAAGAATGGTCTTCCTAGGATGATGGGAACTTCAAAATCAAACTCACAATCAAGTATCATGAAATCCAATGGAAAGATAAAAGACTACACTTTCACAAGTACATCTTGGAGAACACTAATGGGCCTCTTCACACTTGTGTCAACCATAAGTAGTCGCATCACAGTTAGTTTTGAATACCTAACACCCTATTGTTTAGTAAATATACAATGTCATCAGATAAATACTAGAACCCAAATCACACACTGCCTTCGTAGAATAAAAAAAACCCGACTGTAGAAGGAATAGTGAAAGAACCAGTATCTTCTTCCGTCTACACAAGTGACCTAGTAGAAGTAGCCCTACAATGTTGCGATCTATCATCATCTTCAAAACTAATTGACCTCTTCTTTCTCACAACATCTTTCATAAATTTTCCATACCAAGGCATTTGATCCAAAGATTCTATCAATGGGACATTGATGGAAAACTTTTTCAACATAGTGATAGAATTGCAGTATGTTCCCTCTTCATTCTTCTTTACAAACCTTTGTGGGAATGGAGGTGATGTCGAGGCATGGTAAAAACTTTTTGGGTTATATCTGCTTCCTTCTGTGTCGCATTATTAGACTCTCAATTAACCTCGATCTCATTATCATCTTTGTCAACCACAATTTTGCCCTAAGACGGCATAGGTGAATCAATAGTCCATTTACCCCCTTGAGTTGTGACTGCCATACAATGCCCATAATTCTTCGGATTCTGGATGTTGTTGCTAAGAAGTGTGCTAGGATGAAGTGGGTTTACTATAGTGGACAACTTATTCATCTGCTACTCGAGTTACTTGATGACACTGCATGAGGATCAACTTTTAGAAAAATTCCACACAGTCATTTTACATCTCCTTCATATTCTCTTCAGTCGAATTGAACCTCTTCATCATCTTCTGGATAATATCCACAATATGTGACATATTATCCCCTCTTCATTGTTACCAGATTCCCAATTTGGAAGTTGAACATAAGGCCCAACTCTCTTGTTTTTGTTTCCATAGTTATTGCGGTTGTAGTTGTTGTCTTTGATATAGTTATATCCCGGACATAGTTACCCTATCGATTGTATTTGTCATAGTTCTGACCAATGTTTCCTTGACCTTAGCTCCAATTATTTGCATTGGAACCTTAGGCATTGACTTGGAAACCCCCTGTCTAATCAGTCACCAAGTAAGCATCGTCCCCATTGTAGAATTTCTCAATCGGTGGTGGTGGAATCCTAGTTAAGTAGTTTACCGCATTTACCTTTTATGGACCTCCACTTACATGATTCAATACTAACCCTAGTTCTCCCTTTATCTTATCCATCTCCTCATGAATGTTATAGACAGATTGACTAGGCGCAACTTGAACTGCAAATGTGCTTTTTCTAGTGTTTGACTTTTGAGTGCTCCATTCTCTCTTGTTTTGGGAAATCTTGTGTAGTTCCTCAACGATATCCTCAAAAATGCACTCACCATATGATCTTCTAGCGATAGTATCGAGCAGAACCTTACAAATTGTCATCCTAAACTCTGTAGAAACACTCCTTCAGTGACTTATATAAATGTAATGATTCAAAAAACTTCTTATGAATTCAGTAAACCTATCATACGAAGTACTCACAGACTCTCCAGGTAGTTCCGCAAAGTTGTTCAGTTTGTCTTTATGATTCATCTTTTTTAACAATGGAAAATACTTTGCCTTGAAAACTTTGTGCAATTGGTCCCATGTGTGAATTGAGTTGTAGGGAAGTTTAGAAAACCATAGTGCATCATCACTGGTCAATTGTAAAGGGAAGACTCTCAACCGTATGACATTCATATCTAACACCGGTCCCCCACACAACTCTTGCAGGCACTCCTCCACTTAGCCATTTCCCCATGTGAATATTCTGAATCCATACCAGAAAAAAAAACCTAGCATTAAGAATTTGCATCAAAATGCTCATCACGACAAATGTATACCCTAGAGGTAGTGCATGTAAAACAATGGGTCCTTGTGATTCAATTCTTTTAAACTCTACCTATAATTATCACGCAGTCTTGGTTCTGTTGTATCCTGCACCCTCAATGCATCTCAAAATTAATTATCGGTAAGAACCTGAGCATTCACATTAATAACCCCACGAGGTTGCACCTCAACTCCATCACTAGATTCCGCCTCATTGGATTGATTTGACCACTTAATTTTTTACCTTTCTCAAACTTTTGTTAATCTATCGTCTGGGGTCAATGGTTCGTCTCGACTCAGTGTACTTGGTATACACTAGATTGGAAACCTGTGGAAAACAATAACAGAATTAAATGTAAAATTAGGAAATAATTGACTAAAGTTCAATAATGTAGTTAAACTTAATCTAAAAGCCTTATTCCCCTGCAGCGGTGCCAAAATTTGATACGTTCAAATTACACCTCTTTAAAGAAATGTAAGCGTTCATTGTCAAATAAAGTACCAAACTTATCGGTTAGGGTCGATACCACAGGGAATACGGTTTAGACTTAAACTTAACTTAGTATTACATTCGTTTAGTGAACTTATTTCCTTGCCAAATAATTAAGGGGGATTTGTGTAAACAAATAACCAATTATTGTTATGTAACAAGCCAACTGGATTCAAACTATTTATCAATGAGAGAGAGAAACTAGGGTGTATGTGTTCCCTATAAGCTTTTAACGCGGTAATCGTAATTATAGTTATCCTTTCCTAGTGTATCACATGGAAAGTAGATAACTTAGGTATCTCTATGTGATATGTCCTCCATGTAGGAAATTTTACTCCGCACGTTGGTCTGGCTATGTGTGTATAATTTACTAACTCTTACCTTTACCTCAAATTATACATTACATCAATGTATGGCTTAGTTCTCACCCTCTCACAAATTGAAATTAGAGTATGAGATAGTATCACACTAAACCTTTGTTGATAATTCTTTTCTTATTAATTACCTTCTTGTTCCGGCAAGTAGCAACAAGGCGAGTTCTAACATTTGCACTCGTTAAAAAAAATTTAAGTAAAAGAATTATCAATGCATGCATCAACACTATTCAATAATTATTTAGCTATTATTTATAAGTTATTAATCGCTCATGGTTCAAAACCCTTTTGGTGGATTTAGTTACTCATGATTGAAAGAACACAATTCATATTTGGATAAAGAGAATTCATGAACTTATCATTAGAGTAGAAAACAGCTGAAATCTCCAATTGAATTGCAAAGCAAAAAACTTATAAACCGAAATTGTCACGACCCAAAATCGAGCCGCGAGTGGCACCCACACTTATCCTACTATGTGAGCGAACCAACCAATCTAAAACCCCAACATATTGAACAAAATACAAAGCGGAAGACTTAAAACTCATTAAAGAAAACAATTAAATAACTTCTAAAATTTATAACCCATTATCCCCAAAATCTGGAAGTCATCGTCACAAGAACATCTATCCTCAAGATACTAATCTAAAAGTATCTAAGAAGCTAAAATAAATAAAAGGCTAGTCCATGCCGGAAGTTCAAGGCATCAAGACTTGAAGAGAAGATCCAGTCCAAGCTAGAAGCATTAGCTCACCCTGAAATCCGGTGTAGTGAAGACTGGCTAGAATTTCTGTTGAGTTGAAGACGACGGTACGTTTGCTGCATTCCCCAAATAACAAAGAAAGAAACAACAAGTAGGGGGGTCATCACAATCACATAATCACATTCATGCAAGCATACAATTAAGCATATAGAAGGGTTTACAAATACTACCAATACATATCTTTCGCTCTATTAAGAGTTTACTACGAATAGTATCAAAACCATACTAACCTACTTCACAAGGAATTCATGATCATAGCAAGCCCTCTCTCAAAAGCTTTTTGTTTCCTCTTGGTTGTCTCTCTTTACGATCGTTTTCTTTCTCTCCTTGTTCTCTCTATTTTTCTCTTCAAAACCATTTCTCTTTCCCTTTACTTAGCATATTAATTAAGTCTAAAAGATGAGGCATTAAACCCACTAATAAATCACGGTTATCTCCTTTCACACCCCAAGAATTTGAGTTATTAACATTTAAAACAACCCCACGAAATTCATAATTTATAGCAGGAAATAGTCCCAAATCTGTCCCATTAAAACTTACCAGAAATCCGACCCGACTGGATTACGCAACCTGTGACGCCGTCGTGCCTGCGACGGTTCCGTCCTGCAGGTTCGGTCACAACCTTCCGGACTCAATTTTCCTTGTGCCTCTGAGACGGTCCGTCGTGCCTACGACGGTCCGTCCTTGCACCTCCGTCACGACGGACAGAGAATTGCTCCCAGTACCCAATTCTCAAGAGTTGAAGTGTTTTGAAACGGAACCTCACAAAGGTCCGTCGTGTCTGTGACGGTCCGTCCTGCAGGTCCGTCACAGAGTTCAGAGAGTCAATTTCAGCACTCAAATATAAGAATTCCAAGTGTTTGGAATGAGACACCCTCGACGGTCCGTCGTTGGATACGTCGTCTCAGACAGTTTTTCCAGAAAAAAAATCTGTTGCTCAAAATGACTAAGCAGGTCGTTACAATAGATACCAATTTACCCAGCGTTCGTCCTCGAACGATCAAAAGAAGAAAAACAAGGATAAGAGGGAGTACCTGAATCTGCGAACAGATGCGGATATTTTTCTTGCATATCAGCCTCCTTCTCCCAAGTGGCCTCTCCAACTGGTCGATTCTTCCATTGAACTTTGATGGATGCAATCTCCCTTGATCTCAACTTGCGAATTTCTCTATCTAAAATAGCAACAGGTTCTCCTCATAGACAAATTTTCATCAAGCCCAGCACCGAATCCACCGAATGATGTAGTTTCCATCCCCCTGCGTATCTTTATCAACATAGACACATGAAATACCTGATTTGCACTCCCTGACATCCCTGGAGGCAAGGATAATTCATAAGCCACCTCCCCTACTCGCTTAAGTACTTCAAATGGTCCAATATACCTTGGACTTAGCTTACCCCTTTTTCCAAACCGCATCACCCCTTTCATGGGTGAAACCTTCAGCAAGACTTGTTCACCCTTCATGAACTCCAAGTCTCTAACCTTTCGATCTGCATATTCCTTTTGCCTACTTTGAGCTGCTAAAAGCTTTTCTTGAATACATTTCACCTTCTCCAATGAATCCCTCAACAGATCAGTACCCCAAGGTCTAACTTCAAATGCGTCAAACCAACCAATGGGAGACCTACATCTCCTCCCATACAATGCTTCAAATGGGGCCATGTCAATACTGGAGTGATAGCTATTGTTGTATGAAAACTCCGCTAAGGGTAAGAAGTTATCCCAATGACCACCAAATTCAATCACACATGCGCGAAGCATATCCTCCAACACTTGAATCGTTCGCTCAGACTGACCATCGGTCTGAGGGTGAAATGCAGTACTAAGGTCCAACCTAGTACCTAATTCCGCGTGCAATGTTCTCCAAAACTTAGAAGTAAACTGCGTACCTCTATCTGATATAATGGAGAGTGGAACTCCATGCAATCGAACAATTTCTGAGATGTAGATTTTGGCTAACTTCTCTGCATTGTAGGTCACCTTGACCGGAATGAAGTGAGCAGACTTAGTTAATCTGTCCACAATTACCCAAATAGAGTCAAACTTACCCAATGTCTTTGGAAGACCAACCACGAAGTCCATTGCAATTCTCTCCCACTTCCATTCAGGAATGGGCATTCTCTGAAGTGTTCCTCCGGGCCTCTGGTGTTCATACTTTACTTGCTGGCAATTTGGACATTTGGCAACAAAATCAACAATGTCGCGCTTCATTCTACTCCACCAAAAGTGTTGCTTTAGGTCACGGTACATCTTGGTTGCACCAGGATGTATAGAATATCCGGAACTATGAGCCTCTGTAAGGATAGTGTGGATCAAATCATCAACACGAGGCACACATACCCTTCCCTTAATCCTCAAGACACCTTCCTCATCAATTATTGCCTCTTTAGACTCTCCTCGCAACACCGTATCCCGAATTCGGCTTAGCTTCTCATCATCAAACTGTTTTCCCTTGATCTTGTCAAGAAAAGAAGATCTTGCCTCCACACTGGCCAAAAATCCTCCTTTCTCTAGTATTTCCAGTCTCATAAGGTCGTTAGCCAAATTTTGGACTTCTCTAGCCAATGGGCGTCTAGAAACTTGTAAGTGGGCTAAACTACCCATGCTACCTGCTTTTCTACTTAAAGCGTCAGCTACCACATTTGCCTTTCCTGGGTGATACAGAATGGTAATATCATAGTCCTTCAACAGTTCCATCCACCTCCTCTGCCTCAAATTCAAGTCTTTCTGGGTAAAAACATACTGTAGACTACGATGATCTGTGTAGACCTCACACTTGACCCCATATAGATAGTGTCTCCATTGCTTTAATGCAAACACTACCGCAGCCAACTCCAAATCATGGGTCGGATAGTTACGTTCATGCACCTTTAATTGCCTCGAAGCATAAGCAATTACATTCTTCTCTTGCATTAGCACTGCACCCAAACCAGAATAGGATGCATCACAATAAACAATGAAGTTCTTACCCTCTACTGGCAAGGTAAGGATAGGTGCAGTCGTCAGCAAGGTCTTGAGTTTCTGAAAGCTTTCATCACATTCATCCGACCATACAAATGGAACATTCTGCTTAGTCAAGTTCGTCAATTGGGAAGCAATAGAAGAGAATCCCTCGACAAATCGACGGTAGTAGCTGGCTAAACCAACAAAGCTTCTTACTTCTGACACATTAGTAGGTCTTACCCAATTCTTCACTGTTTCAATCTTAGAAGGATCCACCATCACCCCATCCTTAGAAACCACGTGCCCCAAGAAGGACACTGAATCCAGCCAAAACTCACACTTGGAGAATTTGGCATAAAGCTTTTTCTCCCTCAATACTTCCAACACAATTCTCAAGTGCTCCTCATGTTCCTTCTTGCTCTTTGAGTATATCAGTATATCATCAATAAATACAATAACAAAAAGATCCAGATATGGCTTAAAAATCCCGTTCATTAGGCTCATGAAAGCAGCAGGGGCATTCGTAAGCCCAAAAGACATTACTAAGAATTCATAATGCCCATACCTGGTTCGAAAAGCAGTCCTTGGCACATCTGCTGTCCGTATTTTCAATTGATGATAACCGGACCTCAAATCAATTTTAGAGAAGACACAAGCACCTTGTAACTGATCGAACAGATCATCAATGCGAGGAATAGGATACTTGTTCTTAATAGTTACCTTATTCAGCTGCCTGTAGTCTATGCACATCCGAAGACTTCCATCTTTCTTCTTCACAAATAAAACAGGAGCACCCCAAGGGGATGCACTTGGCCTAATAAAACCTTTACCTAACAGCTCCTGAAGTTGGGCCTTTAACTCCCTTAACTCAGCTGGAGCCATTCTATAAGGGGGTATGGAAATGGGTCGAGTACCCGGTTCCAGATCAATGCAGAAATCAATATCCCTATCCGGTGGCATACCAGGAAGGTCTGCAGGAAACACATCCAGAAACTCACGGACTACCGAAACCGACTCAACTGAAGGTACTTGGGTAGTGTCATCCTTGAGATGTGCCAAGAAAGCTAAGCACCCCTTACTAATCATTCTTTTAGCACGAAGAAAGGAGATGATACGAACCGGAGTGGAAGTGTAGTCCCCCTCCCACACTAACGGATCTGTCCCAGGCTTGGCTAACGTCACAGTTTTAGCATTACAATCCAAGATCGCAAAATTCGGAGAAAGCCAAGTCATACCAAGAATTACATCAAAATCAACCATTTCTAGTGTTAATGACTAGGGACAAATGCAATAAATTGATCAACGTCGCGCTCCATTTTTTGCAAAATGTATTTTAATCACGATCTAAAAACACTTTTGATTCTTCTAAATATTTTTGAGGATTTTCCACCTAAAGAACTGATGCGCGTTAGGTCATTTATCTAACCTAACTAAATCTAACTAAGTTCAACGAACCAGAGATCAGGGTAAGGGTTCAAATTACCTCGAGGGTAAGGTGTTAAGCTTCCCTCGAGGTCCACAAATGTGGATCCCGATCGTATCTCATGCAACTTATGTGGGGAGTTAAAAGTAGCAAGTATGGTCACTTCATTTAGGTTATTCAATTTAAACAAGCCAAATAGGTGATGAATAATATTAATCACTTCATTGTTTTAATTATTTGTTTAAGCATGCGAGACTAGGCGATAACATAATGTAAAACAAAACAAATACTAAGCAAATAATAAAGGAAAAAGTGAGGTGAAAGATATTACACAATTAAATAGTCAAGTGCAAATTTTTATTTTATATAGTAAACCATCCCAAATAAATATATTTACAACACATAAAAAGGGAAAAGGGAAGGGAGACTCTAAAAGACTTTACGGATCAACGCTCGGCTTCTATATAGGAAAAAACAAAACATATGTTTGTCGTTTACGGCTCGAGGCAATGTCATCATTTCTGTAGGGCCTAAAGTACCCCTACCCCACAACCGCATGCATAACGTCCTAAAAGGTGCCTAGCTCCCCTGCTTAATTTCCGACAGGCATTGGACTACTATTTAAGGAGGTTTTAGACTAAATGAAAAAAGTATGCTCCTAATAGGCCCCCTAGACACCAAGTCAAACAAATACATCGAGCATTTAGCACATAAATCTCACATTTACCTCTAAATTTGATTAAACATGCTTTCAAACACACATAGTTGTGAAGGTCTCATGCTAGGTATGTGTGCAAACAAAAAACATAATAATAAAGACTAAATTACAAGTAATAGAATAATACTAACAAGCAGAATATTACGAGGGTCAATGCTGGTTTTAAGTGGCAAAACATTATTCAAAATGTAGAATTTATTTATTAACATTTTTGAACAGGGCAGATGAGCATGAAGAGAAAGATTTAGCATCTTATTTTATGTGTCAAGAATTTAAAAGTAGCAGATTTACAGTAAATGATTAATTTATTTTCAGATTGGAGGACATTTTATTTACCAAGAAAACTAGCATGTAGGAGGGAAAATTGAGTTATTAATTTTTATCTTTTAGATAAAATATCATGGTATGGTGACAGAAAATGCATAAGAATAGCTCAGTTGTTTAACATGCTAGCAAATAATTGATATATTTTAAGTGACAAAAAATAATTGTAATACAGAATTAGCTATGGTCAACAAATACCCAGAGAATTGTCATAATTTTTGAACATGCTGAATATTACTTAATAATACCTAAGAACATAATTTTAAATGATTGAAATGTCACACATATTGCATAATACCTAGATCAAGGATTACTAATAAATTTGCATGTTAGAAAATATTTAGCCATAATTATAACATATGAGAATGGGTTAACATGCCAATATTAATATGGAACACATATAGACATGATTTATTTTATAGATAGCATTAAAGCCTATATGCTGATTTTTATATCCAAAATATGCCCTAAAATGAGTTACCAAAATTAATTGTTCCATCCTAAACAAGATCTCTAAACAGAGTAACATGCAGGCAGATTCCGACACTTAAAATGGCGTAACCAACGGGAGGCTCGAACAAACAGTCAAAATTTATGCAACATTAGGTCGTATATGCATGGAATAAAATATTATTTATTAACAAATATTTACTACATTTTTCTCATATAGGGAACATTAATTACACCCGATGGATATTAGATAAGTCAAATACAAACCAATGGTTGATTTTAGATTATTATTTAAGAGATATTATAATATTTTTGCATTCTTCAAGTAAATTATACATAGGAAGATTTTATAACAATCAC
Source organism: Solanum sitiens (assembly GCA_016801875.1). Lineage (NCBI taxonomy): Eukaryota > Viridiplantae > Streptophyta > Magnoliopsida > Solanales > Solanaceae > Solanum > Solanum sitiens. The sequence goes on from JABWTJ010001011.1 coordinate 236,577, forward strand.
ACCTAATAAAATAATGAGAAACAATTAGCACGTAATTTCCCTTTACCCTTGAACGATCCCCAAATATTTCATAAATAATAGAGAGTTAGAGTTATAAACATAAGACAAGACAAAGTAAAGAACAAATGAGCAAAATATAAAACATTAAAATAAATAATATAGCTTCATTAGGAATTCTCTTCTACATTTTGAACTCTAAGTTCATAACATACTAAAAGGGATAATGTAACACACAAACATATATAATCACAAAATAATCATAACATCAAATTCACACACACATAAGAGATCAAAACCAATAGAGAATAACCATAGACATTATCTCACATAGAGATAGGAAGAGCACAAATTAACTCGAGTGCTTCCTTTTATTCATTCTAACACACAACAATATTCGACGTAATAATGCAAGATGAATTTAAACTAATGGAGGAACAACTAACCAGTTAAAGCAGAAATATTTATCAGCAATGAAGACATACTCAATCAACAAATTTACCCAAATACAGCAGAACCTATTGGAGAGCCCTCGTACAGTTCACAAGACTTTTGTTTTAATTCTTTTCTTTAGAGTGGAGAGAGTTTTTGATAATTGCTAAGTGTAAGCCTCTAAGTCTTTTTCTGATTGTTAAATCCTATTCGAATTAGAATAAGGGTATGTCTTTATATAGTGGAGAAGAGGGCATGTATTATATAGCAAGAAATTACTTAGGATCAATCACATATTATTTACCTTATTGAAAGAAAAAACCAAATAAATAATATTATTTTAAATTATTTTTGGCTCAATCAAATATAGTTTTACTAAAATATAACGAGTGAGAATCAATCAACTTCAATGAAGGAAATTATGATCAATTAACATTAATAAATAAAATAATAAGCAAAATTTACCTTACCCAAGAGACACAAAATCTGTCTGGATTAGCACAATACCATAAAAATCACCTTAGTATCAATTAATCAATTTCAAGTAAGGATATAATAACAATATTAAAGGAAGAAGACACAAGTCAAGAAGTATTTACACATTCTTAATATAATATATTCACAACAAGAAATGAAAAATATTTCGAGGATAAATCTAATCTGAAGTAGCAATCCAAATTATCCTACAAAATTATTACCACTACTAAAAGTAAAACTGCATCAATTAATGGGATTAAATGACATTATTGGAGGTAATAAACAATAGGTACATCTCATCAAGATAATCAGTGATTTCATAATCAAACTTATCTACTTTAACCAAGAATCGACAATTAAGGTATTGTTAAAAATATAAGAGAAAACTTCCACACAATATTCTTGTACAGCATACAATGAGCTAAGCGATAAAGACCAGCAAGCACACGAAGGACACTATATTTCAACTTTCTATCACACATAAACGGTTTGTAAAATCTCTAAGTCACAACTAGTAGTTCAATTTTAGGACTAAGAGAACTTCTACACCAAGCATGCATCGAACTTTCATCACATTGCATATAAGAAAAAGAATAGAATATCTACGATTAGATAATGATTTTAAAAGAAATGTACCCGTATGGATCGATTGAATATCCGTCTTTTGACCAGTTTGAAACATTCAAAACCTTCGCCTGAGTTCGCCTTGTTCTTGTCCGGAAATGAGAGAGGGGAGAGGAGGCAGGCGACTGCGACTGGGCGCCGCTGTTGGCGTCATTTGGTTGCTGGCTTTGCCTGAGCACGCAGTCCGGAGGTTGTCTGGTCACTGCTGTTCTTCTCTGGCTGGCTGCTGATTTTGTGCGGGAGATGGCTGCTGCTGTTGTTGTTTACGTTTCACCGGCTAGTTACGTTGTTTCCGCCGGCTGGAGCTTCTGGCACTGCTGCCATCACCGGGGTCGCTTGGTTGCTGCTGTTTCGTTGCTTGTATGTCCGGTTGCTTTCGTTTTCCACACCAGAGAAAGGAGAGGAGAGAAACAGTGGCAGCCAGCGGCTGCTGGACTCGCCGGAGCTGCTGTTTTCCTCGCCTGGCTGCTGTCCATTGCCGGAAAGAGAGACAAGGGAGGAGAGATGAGAAGACGCAAGGGGGAGAGAGAGAGTCAACGTTGGAGAGAAAAGGTGGTAGAGACGGCGGCTAGAGAGGGAGGCGAGGAAGAGTAGAAAAATGTAATAGACAGGGTTTAGGTCTTTTGATATCAAAAAGGAAAGAAAGGATGGGTGAATCTGAACCGTTATTTATTAAAGAGATGAGGGGCTGAGATTCAATATCAAAAGATGGATGCTCCAGATTATAAGATGAAATATCGACATCACATTGGATTGGATTTGAATGGCCAAAATTGCAATAACAATTTGATAGAATTGGAACGGAAGACTGGATATAATTGAAATACACTCGGAATTGAATAGACTAAATGATTTTGGAGAAAATTGAAGAGATGATATCCAGTTAAAATACTATATATATTATAATGTTTTTTTATATAATTAAACTCACTTAAATTTTTAAACATTTTACTAAAATAATAATTTCAAAATTTATTAATAATTCTAAAATATTTTAATAATAATTTTTTATAAAGTATGCATACTAAAATATATATTTTTGGACAAAATCGACTAACATTTAAAACTCAAAATATATTTTAAAAAATATGTATTTAATCGAATAACATTTTTGAAATAGTTAAAGGTCAAAATTGGGTGTCAACAATCATACAAGAATGACATACAAAATAAATAAAAATTGAATTGAAAATAATAATGAACCCCCTACAAAGTAATAATGAACCCCCTACAAAACAAGAGTGACTCAAACTACAAAATAAGGCATAATTATAAATAAAATTATATGTTGGTAAATCTACGAAATCGGTTGTTCAAATCTACCAAATTGGTTGGTAAATCGAGTTACTTAACAGTTACTAACGAAAATCATAGTTTTGCTAAAAGGTTTGTTGATAGATTTTGCCAACTATTTGGTAAACATAATTACCAAAATTAGTTGGTAACCACCAGAAGATTTTGTTGGTAATTTATGAAAATTGGCTCTAACATTTTCGTTGGCAAATTTACCAACAAAAAGATGGTTGGTATCCGGTTATTACCTTCACTAATGGATATCAAATAGGTTAGTAAATTTGGTTGTTTATATTTTAAATTTTGTAAGTAATCAGTTGGAAAATTCAATAACAAAAAATCTACATTAGTAATCCGTTAGAAATTTTAGTAACGTTAAGAAAATGTGTTGGTAAATAAATATTGATTTTTCAAAAATTGTTGATAATAGGTTAGAAATTCAAAAGTTTTACATATGGAATAAAAGTTCATTAGTAAAAACAATTCAGGTACTTGATTCTTTTATAAGTATATGTCAATACAGTAAACTTATAGAGATTTTTCCAGGAGTAGATATGTTAACTGTTACTTTAAGAATATTAAAGAAAAGTTAAATAACTTAGGAACTACTCGTCTTATTATAAAATGCGGACATTTACTAGCATAAGACAAATCAAATATTTCAAAATTACATATAAAGCAATATACAAGAAAATGTTTCCAGAATACAACATCAAACAACGGCTTCAATAACATCAAATAAGTAATCTCCACCCACAAGAAAAAGAAAGAGCTCCTCATCATCCACAAAAAAATAGTTGACGTCTGAAGTATCAGAAAGATATTGTGTCAACTTTAATTACAACAGATATCCCTAAGCCTCTTCTCCTAGCATAAGAGGGAAGATAAATAAAAAAAATAAACCAAATCACATGCACAATACCATTCAGATTTTTGGACACTGTTCAAGACACAACTTACCTCACAGAAGATTTGCACCGATCTAATTGATATCTCCCTGCAGTAGAGATTAAATCACGTAATAAAATGGAAACTATGAGAATCTAAGTGGAGATGATGAAAAGACTCGACATACCTGTTGAACTATGTGATGTACATGGGGGTGAATTAAATTATTTTTTAGTCAGCTACCTGTAATGGTAAGTCGACTCACGTGCAAGTTAGTATAATGAAGAAACAGTAAAAATATCTTGTAGAAAATAAATAACACAGGATGTTTATACTGGTTCGGGTCACTGTTATGGTGCCCAGTCCAGTCCACTTAGGTTTCAAGGGTTTCCTTTAGAGCATTTGAAGTTAGCCTTGGGAAGTACAAAGTTCCCTTAAGTTGGTCCTGTTTGATATGCAAATAAGAATTCTATCTTGAAACTTCCTCCACTATTAAACCTACACTCAAAATTTTTCTCTCACTTTTATTTTCAACAGTGTTCACTCACATGAATACAAAGCTTGATGAAAGATAAAACCTGATCGTAATATAAACTCAAGAGAAGTTGCTTACTTTTCATCAAAGACGGAGAGAGGTTTAAATAGCCGTTGTTGCCAATCTGTGTTATAAAACCAGAAATTACTGATTCTAATAAATTATTCAGAAACACGAAGTAACTGAAATTTATAGAACCAGTAAGAGAGATGAACAGAAAGTTAATTTACATAAACTAAAATCTGTAAAAATGTACCAGAATCTGGAAAAATCTTTTAAATCAGAAAAATAAAATCAAGTCCACTGAACTCACAGTGTCCCCTTAAGGAAATTATTCCCCTCTAGTATCCGAGGTTTGATTTGGAATATAACCTCCCAGGGTAAAATGATCTTAATCAGCAGAGTGTAGATACCAAAAACTCTACTGTCAGTGAATCAATCCATAGCAAGAAAGTACACGAAGAAAAATGTTTGCAGAAGAAGAAGAAGAAGATCAGAAAATTCATAAGTGAATAATCTGAAGAATGAATGGTATTTATAGGCAAGAAGAACATCTTCTGAAAGGTTGCAACCCTTTCAGAATCCACACGACCATTGATGAAAGATTGCAACCTTTCAAATGGTAATGACTGTTCCTGAAAGTTGCAACCTTTCAGAACAGTCATGGAGGGAAATTTAAATAAAACCGGGAAAGTTCAAATAAAAAGGGTTGCGCGCGGATCCGAGTTGGGTTGGGTTAATCAACTAAAAGATTGAAAACGTTTCTGTTATCAACTAATTAATTGAAAACATTTTTGGCTATTTAATTAATTAATTAAATAAATAAATAATTAAATTAAAACAAACTTTGTCCAAAAAATAATCTCTCGATCGATCATTTGCCAAAGCCAAAGCCAAAGCCAAAGCCAAAGCCGTAGCCGTAGCCGTAGCCGTAGCCGTAGCCGTAGCCGTAGCCGTAGCCATAGCCGTAGACGAAGCCGAGACGAGCGAGCGATGATGACGACGGTGCGAGGGGGGTCCCTCTTTCCAACCCTTTTAACAATTAATAGGAGTGTTTCTGTATTTAAACTCTCCTATTTTTCTTTCCACCACCGATGAGGGACAAATGCCTTTCCATTAAAGCATAAGAGGACTTTTCAAGTTCACAACTCTTCAACTTCTCAACTTTTCAAATTCCTCTATTTCCCTTTATTTCCCATCAATTCTTGCTACATACCCAACCATCCCCCACATTGATGGGGAATGGTTATAACATAGGAATGCACGGACAATTGTGTACTTTACAGGCAAGGATTAATTGCATTTGGATAAGTTGGTTTCCCCTTGGACTTTCCGTAGTGAACATATGTCGGATATACTCGGTCAATCGGTAGATGTGATATCTTTGAACCGTCGAGTTTTAGTGTATACCTAGACAACCATATGTCACACAATTAACCCTTTACTGTTTATGGTTCTTACGGTTGTGTTCTTTTCATCCATGAACACCTCCTGGTTTCATGAGTGTATAGAGAATAGGCTTTTGACATAAAATTCTCTTTGAAGTGGCTTCCACTTCACACTCACATAGGTGATTTTTAACCGTGTCATCTCGTAGATAAACTATTTGGTCAAATCTACCAAACTTAGCAAATCATTAAAAACTTTAAGTTTTATTACCTCATTAACAAGCCTTAAAGTCTTAACCTTGTTCCTGAACATTGTCTTCATCATGAGAATGGATTGAGTTAATTGACAATGTCGAACCGTCAGCCACAACTTTGTTTTTCTCCTTGAATCTAGCTCTTGGGATCTCCAGTCTGCTAGATAGAGTTACCGTCATGCTGACTTTTCCTAAGCCGTAAACCCATTCCCTTAGATGATCTTTCAACTGCCTCTCTCACTAGGCCTTTCTTTAGTGGATCTGACACATTATCGCTTGACTTTACATAGTCAATTGTGATGATTCCACTAGAGAGTAGTTGTCTTACGGTGTTATGTCTCCGTCGTATATGATGAGACTTTCCGTTGTACATAACGCTCCCTGCCCTACCTATTGCTGCTTGACTATCGCAATGTATGCAAATAGGTCCAACAGGTATAGGCCAAAATGGAATATCCTCTAGGAAATTCCGAAGCTATTCAGCTTCTTCACCAGCCTTATCCAAAGCAATGAATTCAGATTCCATTGTGGAGCGAGCAATACATGTCTGTTTGGACGATTTCCAAGAGACTGCTCCTCCACCAAGTATGAACACATAACCACTCGTGGATTTTACATCATTTGACCCGGTGATCCAATTTGCATCACTATATCCTTCAATCACAGCAGGATATTTATTATAATGCAAAGCATAATGTTGTGTATATTTTAGATAACCCAACACACGTTTCATTGCCATCCAGTGAGTTTGATTCGGATTACTAGTGAACCGACTCAATTTACTAATAGCACATACTATATCTGGTCGCGTACAATTCATAATATACATCAAACTTCCCAACACTCTGGCATATTCCAATTGAGAGTCACTTTGACCTTCATTCTTTTTAAATGTACAGCTTAAATCAATTGGAGTTTTGACAACATTGAAATTCAAGTACTTGAACTTATCCAATACTTTTTCAATATAATGAGATTGAGATAATTCTAGTCCCTGGGGAGTATTGATAATCCTGACCCCTAAGAACAAATCAGCAACTCCTAAGTCCTTCATATAAAACTTGCTGGACAGCATGCGCTTAGTAGCATTTATATCGTCAATGTATTTACTCATTATTAACATGTCATCAACATACAAACAAACAATGACTTAATGATTCATAATATTTTTAATGTAAACACATTTATCACATTCGTTAATCTTGAATTCATTTGCCAACATTGTTTGGTCAAATTTAGCATGCCATTGTTTGGGTGCTTGCTTGAGTCCATAAAGTGACTTCACAAGTCTGCACACTTTCTTTTCTTTACGAGGAACTATAAATCCTTCAGGTTGTTCCATGTAAATTTCTTCCTCCAACTCTCCATTTAAGAAGGCTGTTTTTACATCCATTTGGTGGATTTTAAGATCATGCACTGCTGCTAGTGCTATTAACATCCTAATTGATGTTATCCTTGTTACTGGAGAGTATGTGTCAAAGTAGTCCAGACCTTCCTTTTTTCTGTACCCTTTGACTACCAGTCTAGCCTTATATTTTTCAATAGTCCCATCAGGTTTAATTTTCCTTTTAAAGATCCACTTTGATCCTAAAGGTTTATTTCCTGGAGGAAGATCAGCCAAATTCCAAGTGTGATTACTTAAAATTGATTCGATCTCACTATTGACTGTTTCTTTCCAATAAGTTGACTCAGATGAAGACATAGCTGCTTTAAATGTTTGAGGCTCATTTTCAAGCAATAGTGCCACAAAATCTGATCCGAAAGAAGCAGGTTTCCGTTGGCGAATACTAAGCCTAAGATTTTCACTAATTAGTGTATTTTCCGTTGATTCTTCTCGTGGTCGTTTAGGTCTTTCACTTGTCTACTCACATTCAGTTTTATACGGATAAATATTTTCAAAAAACTCTGCGTTATCTGACTCAATTACCGTATTAACATGAATCTCAGGATTATCAAATTTGTGAACCAAAAATCGACAGGCCTTACTGTTCACAGGATATCCAATAAACACACAGTCTACTGTTTTGGGTCCAACTTTAACCCTCTTTGGAAAATGAACCTCTACCTTGGCTAAACACCCACACACTTTGAAATATTTCAAGTTGGGTTTCCTTCCTTTCCACATCTCATATGGAATTGATTGTGTTTTTCGATGGGGTACTCTATTGAGTATTTTATTAGCTGTAAGGATGGCTTCCCCCCAAAGGTTTCGTGGTGAACCAGAATTGATCATTAAGGCATTCATCATTTCCTTTAATATTCTGTTCTTTCGTTCTGCCAAAGCATTTGACTGTGGTGTATAAGGTGCAGTACTTTGATGAATAATACCATATTCCAAATATATCTCTTTAAAAGGAGATTCATATTCTCCACCCCTATCACTCCGAATCGTTTTCATCTTTAAATTCAATTGGTTCTCCACTTCATTTTTGTATTGCTTAAATGCATCAATTGATTCATCCTTAGTATTAAGCAAATATACATAACAAAATCGAGTGCAGTCATCAATAAAAGTTATAAAATACTTTTTCCCACCACGAGATGGTGTTGACTTCATATCGCATATATCTGAGTGAATTAAGTCTAAAGTTTTGGAATTTTTTTCAATAGACTTATAAGGATGTTTAACAAACTTACTTTCCACACAAATTTCGCATTTCGATTTATTGCATTTAAAATCAGGCAATACTTCTAGATTAACCAATTTTCGCAAGGCTTTTTAATTTACATGTCCCAAACGGGCATGCCATAAATCGCTTGACTCCAATAAGTAAACAGAAGCACAATTTTTATTAATACTGTCAACAACCATTACATTCAGTTTGAAAAGACCCTCATTGAGGTAGCCCTTTCCTATGAATATTTCATTCTTACTTATTACAGCTTTATCACTAACTAGGACATACTTAAACCTGTTCTTAACGAGTAGTGCAACAGAAACTAAATTCTTCCTAATAGTAGGGACATGCAGAATATTGTTCAAAGTCAACACCTTGCCGTATGTCATTTTCAACATTACTTTCCCAGTTCCTGCAATCCTTGTTGTTGCTGTGTTTCCCATGAACAAATCTTCATCGTACTCAGCAGGAGTGTACGTTGCAAAGGCTTCTTTCGTAGAGCAAATATGTCTAGTGGCACCTGAGTTGAGAAACCACTCCTTGGGATTTCCAACTAAGTTACACTCCGAGATCATTGCACACAAGTCATCTGCATCTTCCATCTTCTCCACGATATTTGCTTGACTTTTACCTTTGCCTTTGTCTTTGTCCTTTCTTGGAGCACGACAATCAGAAGACCTATGACCAGCCTTGCCGCAATTGTAACAGTTGCCTTTGAATTTCTTCTTGGCCTGTTCTGACTTCTGCCTGTTGGACTTCTTTCTCTTTTTGTCTTTGGTAGGAGCTTCTTCAACAATATTAACTCCAATGATTGTTGAACTCTTACGCGACTTCTTTTATGCGTTTTTGTTATCTTCCTCAATCTTGAGACGAATCACATGATCTTCAAGCTTCATTTCTTTACGCTTGTGCTTTAGATAATTCTTGAAATCGTTCCACGAAGGAGGCAACTTCTCGATCATTGCAGCCACTTGAAAAGCTTCATTTACTACCATATCTTCAGCAATCAGATCATGGAGAATAAGTTGAAGTTCCTGCACTTGTGATCCAACAGTTTTACTATCTATCATTTTATAGTCTAAAAACTTTGCGACCACAAACTTTTTCAAGCATGCATCTTCTGTCTTATATTTCTTCTCAAGTGCATCCCACAACTCTTTTGAAGTTGTTATTGCACTATAGACATTATATAAGTCATCCTCTAAAGCACTCAAAATGTAGCCTTTACATAGGAAGTCTGCCTGTTTCCATGCTTCAATAATCATGAATTTTTCTCTGTCTGGCATATCATCAGCAGGCACTGGAGTATCTTCACTTGTAAATTTCGGCAGACCAAGAGTGGTAAGCCAGAAAAATACTCGTTTCTGCAAACCTTTGAAATTCACACCTGTGAATTTACCAGGTTTCTCTGCTTGTGGTACAACAGTTCGGGTTGTTGCAGCAACAGCCACTGTAACACCATTGTTTGCCATTTCTGATAAACAAAAATTGATAAGTCTTAGTAAGCAATAAATTATAATTGCAGACTTAAAGGAGTATAAAATCACAAAGATTTTTGTCTCCACCAGAAACACAATTTTTTTAAAAAAAATATATAATTAATTTCCTTAAGATTGTTGTCAATCTGTGTTATAAAACCAGAAATTACTGATTCTAATAAATTATTCAGAAACACGAAGTAACTGAAATTTATAGAACCAGTAAGAGAGATGAACAGAAAGTTAATTTACAAAAACTAAAATCTGTAAAAACGTATCAGAATCTGGAAAAATCTTTTAAATAAAAAAAAAATCAAGTCCACTGAACTCACAGTGTCCCCTTAAGGAAATTATTCCCCTCTAGTATCCGAGGTTTGATTTGGAATATAACCTCCCAAGGTAAAATGATCTTAATCAGCAAAGTGTAGATACCAAAAACTCTACTGTCAGCGAACCAATCCACAGCAGGAAAGTACACGAAGAAAAATGTGTGCAGAAGAAGAAGAAGAAGATCAGAAAATTCGTAAGTGAATAATCTCTAGATCGATCATTTTCCAAAGCCAAAGCCGAGACGAGCGAGCGACGACGATGACGGCGCGAGGGGGGTCCCTCTTTCCAACCCTTTTAACAATTAATAGGAGTGTTTTTGTATTTAAACTCTCCTATTTTTCTTTCCACCACCGATGAGGGACAAATGCCTTTTCATTAAAGCATAAGAGGACTTTTCAAGTTCCCAACTCTTCAAGTTCTCAAGTTTTCAAATTCCTCTATTTTCCTCTATTTCCCATCAATTCTTGCTACATACCCAACAGTCGTGAGAGGTGATGCTCTATTTGAACACCCAAGGAGTTGTAAATCAAGGATCCTGGGAAGATCCCTTCATTTTGTTGAATTGATTTGTTGAATCATGTCCATATTTAATGTGTACATGATTAAATAAATTCCTTCATTTGTTGGATAATTTCCTGAGATATTGTCTGATCTTCCTTGAATTTGGCTGATTTGTTAATCTTTTCCATAAGTCGTGGTTGATTGATATGCTAATATATCTTTTCCTACTTTAGCCGTTTGTTTCGAGTGATTGAAGATCTCTTTCCTTTTATGGTTGCTTAGTAAATCAAGACTGGATTCTATTTGGTTTGATGCTTGGCTTTGTGTTGTTTTTTTGTAATGTTTTCATGACTTCATTATGATCGTATTATTCTTTGTTAATTCCTGCGATTTGTCAATAATTAGAATATAACAAGTTAACAATATCCCCTTTTTGATATTGACCACTATAATGAATTAAAGTGTAAGACGACTTCCATGTTCGATTGTTCTTGGATGAATTGTCACTTGAGTGCTCCCCCTGTCTTAGTGCTCCCCTTTATGTATGCCTATGTATAGATTTTCCCCCTTTTACATAATCGAAAAGGACAACACAACAGCAAGCGAGATAGAGAAAGAAGGAAAAACTAAACAGACAAAGAGTTTGGGGTCAGAAGCCCCAAATAAACAATCCAAAAGATAAGGAGAAAGATCTCCACAAAACTAAGTGTCTTAAACAAAAGAAAATGAGGTCATAATATTAATATTTCACAAGAAAATACGTCAGAGTGTTGACCACGTTCGTCCAAAAAGTGGAAAGAGATTTCTCAACCATCGTAGAGAAAGATCAATATGAAGTGTTCATAGTGACAGCCAGTTGATTGTTAGTAGAGTCATCTCCAATTTTGATGGAGTTGACTTCTTTCAGAATAATGTTAACAGAATGAGAGGTATCCTTCTTATGTCCTCCCATCTCAAGCCGAAGCTTTCCAATAGCGATACTGGAGTCCTTGTGGAGTTGCATCAATTTTCCAAGGGCATCTTGTAAAACCTTCATATGGAATTCAAGACCATTAAGCCGTACCTTAATGTGTTCAGCCTCCTTGAGGAACAATGCTACATAGTCACCACAGATTCTAGTAGCCCAGAGTGTATCAACCCTAAATTGGACAGACTCCTTCTAATACCATTTCTTGTTAATAGACACATAATCCATGCTCGAAAAAGTTCGAGTATCATATGTAGCATCAATAAATGTAGGCCTGTAGTTAGAGACATCCACAAGAGAATCGACAATAATTCTAGAGATTATCCATAGGTTAAGCTTGCACTGGTGTTCGTATCTTCAAAACATTCAACCATGCATTCGCGGACCTACAGAGCCCAATTTATATAGATCTTCTTCAGCAAACAATAACAACAAAAGATAACTCTGTTGGAGATTTTGCTAAAAGAGCCCTTTCGTGGAACCAGAGTTGTAGCCATAGTATGGGCGAGATTCGGTTCTCAAAACCAAGTTATAGGGGACTAAAGTTAGAGACGTCAGCCCCAGTTTCAGCCAGATAAACTTTAGCATCTTCCAACGAGGTTTCAAACTGATTAGACCGTACATTTCCACGTATGGACGGTGTATCACTGGTATATTAAGATCCAAAAACTTCCTTAAACAGAGAATCATTAATAATGATATGGTGACATTTACTCGTATAAGACAAATCAGATATTTCTAAATTACATATAAAACAATATACAAAAAATGGTTTCCAGAATTCAACAGAGAAAAATGGCTTCAATTATATCAAATAACTAATGTCCACCCATAAGAAAAAGAAAGAGTTTGCCCCGATGTTATTGATATCTCCCTACAGTAGAGATTAAATCACATAATAAAATGGCCACTTTGATAACCGAAGAGGAGATGATGGAAAGACACGACATACGTAGAAAACTTCACAATTCCCTTTTTAAAGTCAACTTCACTTTTCTCCCTTTTTATAGGCATGCTTGAATGTTTCTTTAGATCCCATAAATCAACAAAGACTTCATTTCTTTTACTTGATACATGTTGAACTTTAATCATCCTTATCTTAAATGTTTTTTCTACTTTTGTTAGTGTGCATTGAATGATAAGCGAAAAAACACAGGTATACTATCTAATAAAAGCTATTAGACATATATTTAATGTTTTATAACCTTTTGTTTTTTTTTTAAAAAAATTCTTTCTAATAATAAAATTTCAAACGAAGGTGATCAATAGTAATATAATACAACTTATCAGTTACATCCTAATGCATTGTGTTTTTTTAATTTTTCCATTTGACAATTTATCTATGCTATATTATATTCTCCAAACATGTGTGACATTACCTACCATTCAACTTTCAGCGTTTAATATACCTCAGCAAACCGATGACTATTTCTAGCTAGCTAATGTTTTCAATTCGAGTTTCCTATAATAATCTTACACGGGAAAAGTAGAAATAGGAGAGATATTCTTCGCATCTGTTAAGAAGGGTTCACTTTACTTAAATCAAGGGTGTATCGGAAACAACCTTTACCTTATAGGGATAACTTGTACATACATACTTTCATTTTCAGACCTCATTTGTAATATTGCACTTCGTAACGACCTGATTTTCATCGTTAGGGAAAAACCAATGAGAAAAGAATTGGGGCCTGAAATCTTTTCTCAACCTAGTCTAGATTTGGATAAATTCGGAGTCATTAAGGTGTAGGGAAATGTGGTAGAAATAGGTTGATTCATTTATAATTTTGATTACATGAGTAGTTAGATAAGACGTTAAGGAACGTGTATGACTTTACAAAATTGAATTCGAGCGAGTAGAACTCCCAAAATCGATCTTAGCGTAAACGGTATTTTTTGAGTGTCATTGGTTAGAGGTGTTTGTGGAATGGTGTTCGTGTAATTAATTATATGTCACATTGTTTCGTGCAAGCAACTTTGATGCTAAATTTGGTGCCTCTGGCAGGGCCGCTATGTCGGGGTGGGAGCCGTTATGGCTGGTCAGACGCAACTTAAAGTCGTAAATAAACCCTAAAACTTGTTTACTCTACACTTTTTTACTTTGAGAACTAAGGAACGAACCCGTACGACTTCTTGACAGTTTTTCACCATTCTTGAGGTTAAACCTAATCTTTTCACCTTTCAAATTTTTTGATTCGTGGAATCTATTTTATTGTCCTATTAACAATGGGGGAGGGTTTTGAATTGGAAAACTATGGTGGGAAAATCCATTGTTTTGATACATGAGATCAATGGTTGACCTAGGGTTGATATTATTGATTACAATCCAGGTAATTGGATTTTGTTTGTTTATCCTTGCGTATATTAATTATTTGTAAGTATTTGGAGTAGTATTGAGCACCAATAAGGGGATGCGAGTTCATATTAATTCAAGTCTCCATGGACCATGTAGCCATCATGGTTATTAAAGGGTCATACTTTTTAGATGATCACTTAAGTTAAGCTAGTAGATCCACTAAGTTAAGTTGTTTTATGTAATGACAAAGTATATGATAGTTCTAGCAGCATGAGAAAGATGTTCTATCACCACTTAGGCTCATGGTGGTGGTTGTCGGGTAGATCCCACAGAAATTAGTTACTTCATTACATATGTAAAGTTGAGTTTGTTATTGAGTTTTGTGAAACAAACTAAGTTTTTTCACTGTCTTACAAGCTTTATATATATTTCATGTGTCTTATTTGTTTTATATTGAGTTAAGTTATTCATTGAGTTGAGAAGAGCCAAGGTTAGTGTTCCCTTCACATCCTTTTCAAGCATAAGTTGTGTTTAGCTTTCAAACTCGCATACTTGTACATTCACTGTACTGGTGTCAGTTGGTGTGCATCATCTTATGATGCAGACGCATGTAACTAGGATCAACGTTGATCTAGTGAGAAGCTCAGAGTCAGTTGGTGAGCCTCCTTACATTCTAGAGGACATCTTTATCGAATTATATTCATTTTTCAGTTGCTAGGATAATTAGAGGTCTTGTCCCAACATCCCTCTTTGTTTATAGGCTTCATAGACAGATAAAATAGTTCTTTAGTGTTATTCATTTCAGTTGTAAACGTTTCAGACATGAGTGTCACTTTGGCTAAGTATTACTTTTAAGTTATCTCTTGTGTTTAATTCTTCCACTTTGTAAGCAAGGTCAAAGGTTCGCTCGAGACCAACAATGGTCTTCGAGTGTCGTCCACACCCAGGGTTTAGGCTCAGGACGTGACATTATGATATCTGAAATTATAAGGCTTGAAACTATTTATTTTAATATAAATTCTTTAAATTTATAAAAATGAAATGTTTATAGATTTAAAAACTACACGAAGAGTACTCTAAATAAACATAGCTAATGAATAAACATATGTTTTTTTAAAAATGTTGGACTCCTCAAATAGTAACCATCATATCATATCATATATTTATATAAAAGAGAACCTTAGGTTCATATATGTGGCGCCACCACAAGAAAATATTTTCTTTAAAATTTATTTATTTCCAAAACTAGCCTTCCTCTTTCATGAAAAATGTGACTTTTATGAAAAGTTGCAACTTTAATGAAGAGCTGCTTCTGTTATAAAAAAAATTGCGACTTTTATGAAAAGTTGTGACTTTTATAAAGAGTTGGGACATGTATCAAAAGTTGTGACTTTTATGAAAAGTTGTGACATCCATGAAAAGTTGCGACTTTCTGAAAAGTTGCGACTTTTATGAATGTTTGTGAACTTTTTCCGAATGGTTACAACTTTTTTCAAATAGTTGTAACCTTTGTCATAAGGTACAATGAACATTTGTTCATACTGCACTTTGTTGTCTATAAATAGAGGGATTTCCTTTTATTCTAAAACAGCAAAAATTCTAATCTTTTTCTTCTCCTTTTGCAAAATTAAATATTCATGCACTTTGCACCTGTTGAGTGACTTACAGACACCACTGTTTTTTTATCAATAAGTTGGTCAGTAAAATCGTTTGATCCTGAGAGGATGTAATTCTTTAAACCTCTGATATTGAGGGGAATAGTTTTTTTAAGGGGACATTGTGCATTTAGTGGACTCAATTTTTTTCCTTTCTATTGCATTCTATTTTTACATATACTGGTATTTTTTTGAACTCATTAATTTATGCTTATGATATTAATTTTTGTTTTTGAGTACATATTTTTAACTTTCTACAAGGTTATTGTCTACGGTTATATTGAACATATACACATATAGTACGTATTTTCATTGTGCAGAAAATAATTATTGTACTCAGTTCCAAAATTCATGTTTTTATATTCTATATTAAATTTTATAACTTAAAAGTACTATATATAAGCTTACATATTATCTATTTTTACATAGATATGAAATTTCTCCCTTATCAATTGAAGAAATTTATTATGCAAGTTCAAAAGTTATAATTGCTTTCATGTTAAAGAGTAATTTCTGTTTTAAATATGTTAACAAATTTTTTAATTTTCTCCTAAGATATATATCACAATTGTATAATCTATGCAACTTAAATGTTTCTTTTTATTACGAAATGCCTTTGTGTGTGTGTATATATATATATATATATATATATATATAAATATATATATATATATATATATATATATATATATATATATATATATATATATATATATATATATATATATATATATATATATATATATGTATATATATATATATAGATTATACAATTGTGGGTATGAAAGAAAATATTTTCCTCGAAAACAAGTAGTTCTTGGACTTATTTTCTCATGTTTGGTTGGTGAGTAGAAAATATTTTCAGAAATGATTTTTTGTGTTTGATTTATGAATGAAAAATGTTTTTTGAGAAACAACTTTAATTTTTACTAGAGTAGAAAATAATTTATTAATTTAAAAATATTTCTTTGAAACAATTTTTTTTTTTTGGGGGGGGGGGGAAGGCGGGAGTTGTATAGGGTAGGCTGAAAAAATAAAAAATTGAAGTTGAAAATAAATTTTTTTAAAATAAATTAATTTATTGGGGTTTTAAGGGGGGGGGGCTGGGGGGTGTTAGGGGGCGTTAGCGAGGGGGGAAGTTGGGGGGCGTGGGAGGGAGGGAGGAGTTTTAAAATAAAAATATTTTTAAAAAGCGAACTCAAATTTTTTTGGGGTGGGGGGCTGGCCGGTGATGGGTGGGGTGGGGGGGGTTAGGAATCGGGTGGAAAAAAAATTTGAAATTGAAAATATTTTAAAAATTGATGTTTTTGCCCAAAAAATATGTTATTTAAAGTTGGAGAAGAGTTTTGGAAAATATTTTCCTTAATTTTTGAAGGGAAGTTATTTTCCTTAATTTTGTGGAAAATGAGTTGATTTGGAAAACATTTTCCAAGACTTTTGTCCCAACCAAACATTTCCAGAAAATATTTTCCTTCATACCAAACACACCCTTAATGTTGATGAAAGAACCAATGTTTTATTATTTCCTGAACAAATCATTTATTAGAGGTTCTTCAGTTATGTGATAATGACAAATAATAAAATTCATGATTGGAATATTGCTACTATTTTTTAAGAACCAATTTATACATTATTTTTAATGTATAAATATAAGTAAAAAATTATTTGCAAGTTCAATGCAATTATTATTTAAAACTGCGCAAAGCGTGAACAAATTACCTAGTTTAATATAAAATAGGACGAAGGGAGTATAAACAATGTATCCACAACCTCATAAACTGATTTTTTTTTGTTTAAAAGGCAGAATCCTTAAACATAAAAGTATAGCTTCGCCTCTCCATAATGACATAAGTGTTCTTGTCAAGGCCATATGACACTAGTTGTGATTCTGTACAGCTTCTTTCCACATTATGGTTTTAATTAACTCAGGTACAAATTGTAAAAAATTTAAAAATAAAAATACATATTTGAAATTACACGAAAAATATTGCAAGTCAGTATAGCGAATAATTTAAATATTTCAATTTTTATTTGGGAGAAAAGTATAGTCAACCAAAATGTTATTTGACTTCCCAAATAGTAACACGCCCAAATTAAAATGAGAAGAAAGAAGTACATAACTTTTTACATTCTACTTTATGAATACGATTTTCATGTTTTTTCAATAAAACTTACTTACTGAAGTTATATATATATATATATATATATATATATATATATATATATATATATATATATATATATATATATATATATATATATATATATATATATATATATATATATATATATATATATATATATATGCCACTATAATTAACAATTCAAAATATTTTAAGTGGAGAATAATATATATATGATTTTTTTGCAAGGGGGCAACACCTAAATTCATATTGCATTCTCGACAAACATCCCCTTTTTCTTTTGATATCTTCCTCCTTATACACTTATTGCAAACTGTTAAAAAATATTAAACATAAATTAATCAAATTTCATTAAAAAAAAACATCATACTAAAGAAATTTCTCATGTGATGAATTAAAAATAAAAATTCATTACATGACAAATTTCTTTATTTTTAATGGGTTTTTTCTATGAAATTTATTAATGTTTAATATTTTTTACCGGTTGCAACAAATGAATAACGAGTAAGATATCAAAAGAAATATGGGATGTCTGTCCAGAATGCAATATGGATTTAGGTATTGCCCCCTTTCAGAAAATCAGGTATATATATTTCTCCACTTAAAATATTTTGAATTGTTAGTTATAGTGAGAGTATATTGTTTTTAGCTTCCACCAATTAAGTTTTATTGAAAAAACATAAAAATTGTATTCATAAAGTGGAACAAATAAAGTTATAAACTTCTTTTGTCTCTTTTTACAGTGGATGAGTTAGTATTTAGAGAGTCAAATAATATTTTCTTTTAACTATAGTTTTCTCTCAAAAAAATCAAACATTTTAAATCACTCTCTATATTGACTTGCAATATTTTTCATGTAATTTTCAAAAATGTATTTTTATTTTTACAATTATGAACGATTTGTACCTGCGGTAATTAAAAGCATAATGTGGAAAAAAGCAGTACAAAAACACAACTAGTTTTATATGGCCTTGACAAGAGTACTTATGCACTACGACGGTAGAGGTTGATCTATCATTTTAATTTTAAGGATTCTGAATTCTAAAAGAAAAAAAATTAGCTTATAAAGTTACGGATACATTGTTTATACTCCCTCCACACTATTTTATGTTAAAGGGTTAATCTTTTTGGTGTCCAACAATATTTTATGAAACAAATATTGATTCATTAGCAAGGTTTATTGGAGTACTTTTCGTGTAGTCTTTAAATCTGTACACATTTCAATTTTATAAATTTAAAGATTTTATATCTAAATTCATAGTTTGAATACTAATAATTTCACATATTATAAGTAAATTTCAAATGCAAGTACAAAATTTTGACACTAAGCTATGTTGAAGCAATAGGAAGAACTGTAATTGGTTTCCTTATATATATATATATATATATATATATATATATATATATATATATATATATATATATATATATATATATATATATATATATATATATATATATATATATATATATATATATATATATATAAAAAGGAACTGAACAAAAGTTCCTTATAATGATTAATTTTAATGCCAGATCACCAAATGTAAGGGATTAGACACATTCTCACGTAAAAGAGGAGAATTAATTTAGCTTGGACTAATGGAAAAATCCAAAAAAAGTTAGATCCTAAGGATATTCATATTAATTATATTGCTGACATGCTCATTGATAATTCACCATCCCCTCCTCCTCCTTCTCCTGTTGTTGTTTCTACAAACTCAAGGAGAAATGAGGATTCAATTTCTTCCACGATAAATACTACACCACTTGTTGTTGCTGATCAAGTTCCGAATCAACACACTCTACCTCTACCTCTATCTCTACCTCTTCCCCTTCCAGTACTACTCGATATGATGTATTCATTCGAAACATGATCATAATCAACAAGTAGTACATCATTTACGATGGAAGAAATTTATTTCTCCATTCTCCTTAAACTTGTAGCAGCAACAACAACAGGAGGAGGATGATGTGATAGCGGAGTATCAATGAGCATGTCAGGACTTTTATTCACAACAATATCCTTACAAATGAATTTTTTGGGTTCGCCTTTTTTGAATTTTTCAATTAGTCCACACTCTGTAAATTATCTACTTTTACGTGACATATTATCTCTGATCTCTTACACTTGGTGATCAGGCCTAAAAACTAAGCATTTTACGAAGTTTTATCAATTCTTTTTCACACACATTTATTTGTACTATGAATGAAATTACAGTTTTGTCTAATTATTTGACATAAACCTAGAGTCAAAATCTTGTACTTGTATTTGAAAATTTTACTTGTAATATGTACTTTCTTTATCTTGAATTACGTGAAAAGGTATGGCGTACGAAGATTAAAACATATTAGTTTGACTAGGAATTTGGGCATAAATTCTTCAACTTTTTAAAGTAAAAATGTCTACACAAAAAATGCTACAAATCAACATAGAGAATAAATCAAAATATTTTATAAAAGAAGTTGTTTGATTCCTCAAATAATAACACTTAAACATATAATGATTCCATATAACATGAACCAAATGGAAAAAATAAAGCCAATATCAAACGACAATGGTCATTTTTACATTTTAAGAAAGTCAAAATACGTAATTTCACTATTAATTCGGGTTCAACTTATTCAAATCTTTTTAAAATTAATTAAATATTTAAAATATATTGTAAGTCAAGATAAATAATTATTCAAAAGTAAATTGTGAAAACTACAATCAAAGAAAAAAATTGTTTGACTCTCTAAACAATAATACATTCACTTAAAATAGGACGAAGGAACAATATGACTATCTATGTTCTACCTTATTTGATACAATTTTGGTGTATTTTAAAATAAAATTTACTTATTAGAAGTAAAAAAAAATTGATAAATCACAATATACAATAATTCAAAAATAATTAAAAGACAATAAAAAAATTAGAATTAGAGGACATACCTGATTTTTTGCGAGGGGACAATACCTAAATCTGTGTTGCATTTTTAACAAACATGCACTTTATTTTCTATTACCTTCCTCATTATGCAATTATTGAAAACTATAAGAAAAATATTAAACATAAATATATCAGATTCCATTAAAAAATTGATATAAAATAATTATTTTTTTCACCAAAATATAATATATAATGAATTAAAAAATAAAAAGTGAAAAGAAAGAAAAGAGAAAAATGTTGAACCATATTGAAAAACTCACCTCTTTTAATCATAAAATCCCAAATTAATAATATATAAAAATATAGTAGTGTTAATGACTAGGGACAAATGCAATAAATTGATCACCGTCGCGCCCCATTTTTTGAAAAATGTATTTTAATCACGACCTAACAACAATTTTGGGACTTCTAAATATTTTGAGGAGTCGCCACATAAAGAATTGATGCGCGTTAGGTCATTTACCGAACCTAACTAAATCTAACTAAGTTCAATGAACCAGAGATCAGGGTAAGGGTTCAAATTACCTCGAGGGGAAGGTGTTAGGCATCCCTCGAGATCCACAAATGTGGTTCTCAATCGTATCTCCTGCAACTTATGTGGGGGCTTAAAAATAGCAAGTATGGTCACTTCATTTAGGTTATTCAATTTAAACATACCAGCTAGGTGATGAATAATATTAATCACTTGATTATTTAATTAATTGTTTAAGCATGCGAGACTAGGTGATAACATAATGTAAAACAAAACAAATATTAAGCAAATAATAAAGGAAAAAGCGAGGTGACAAATATTACACAATTAAATAGTCAAGTGCAAAATTTTAATTTATATAGTAAACCACCCCAAATAAATATAATTACAACACATAAAAAGGGAAAAGGGAAGGGAGACTCTAAAAGTCTTTACGGATCAACGCTCGGCTTATATATAGGAAAATACAAAACATATGTTTTTCGTTTATGGCTCGAGTCAATGTCATCATCTCTGTAGGGCCTAAAGTACACCTACCCCACAACCGCATGCATAACGTCCTAAAAGGTGCCTAGTGCCCCCGCTTAATTCCAAGAGGCATTGGATTACTATTTAAGGAGGTTTTAGACTGAATTAAAAAAGTATGCTCCTAATAGGCCCCTAGACACCAAGTCAAACAAATAGAACGAGCATTTATCACATAAATCTCACACTCACCTCTAAATTTGGTTAAACATGCTTTCAAAAACACGTAGTTGTGAAGGTCTCATGCTAGGTATGTGTGCAAGCAACAAAATAATAATAAAGACTAAATAACAAGTAATAAAATAATATTAACAAGCAAAATATTACAAGGGTCAATGCTGGTTTTAAGTGGCAAAAAATTATTCAAAATGCAGAATTTATTTATTAACATATTTGAACAGGGCAGATGAGCATGCAGAGAAAGATTTAGCATCTTATTTTTGGTGGCAAGAATTTAAAAGTAGTAGATTTACAGTAAAGGATTAATTTATTTTCAGATTGAAGGACAGTTTATTTACCAAGCAAACTAGCATGTAGGAGGGAAAATGAGTTATTAATTTTTATTTTTTACATAAAATGTCATGATATGGTGACAGAAAATGCTTAAGAATAGCTCAGTAATTTAACATGCTAGGAAATAATTGATTTATTTTAAGTGACAAAAAACAATTAATACATAATTAGCTGTGGGCAACAAATACCCAGAGAATTGTCATAATTTTTGAACATGCTGAAAATTACTTAATAATACCTAAGAACATAATTCTAAATGAATGAAATGTCACACATATTGCATAATACCTAGATCCATGATTACTAATAAATTTGCATGTTAGAAAATATTTAACCATAACTATAACCTATGAGAATGAGATAACATGTCAATATTAATATGGAACACATATAGACATGATTTATTTTGTAGATAGCATTAAAGACTATATGCTGATTTTTATATCCTAAAATATGCCCTAAAATGAGTTACCAAAATTAATTGTTCCATCCTAAACAAGATCTCTAAACAGAGTAACATGCAGGCAGATTCCGACACTTAAAGGGCGTAACCAACGGGAGGCTCGAACAAAGAGTCAAAATTTATGCAACATTAGGTCGTATATGCATGGAATCAAATATCATATATATATATAAAAGAGAACCCTAGGTTCGCCTATGTGGCCCCACCACAAGCAAGGATTCTCTTTAAATTTATTTATTGCCAAAACTAGCCTTCCTCTTTCATGAAAAATTATAACTTTTATGAAAAGTTGTAACTTTTTTCATGAAAAGTTGTGACTTTTATGAAAAGTTGAAATTTTTATGAAAAATTGTAACTTTTTCATGAAAAGTTGTGACTTTTATGAAAAGTTGAGACTTTTATGAAGAGTTGCTACTTTTATGAAGAATTGTGACTTTTACGAAATGTTGTGCCCTTTCCGAAGGTTTGTAACTCTTCAAAAGAGTTGTGATCTTTCTCATAAGAGACAATAATCATTTTTTACAGTACTCTTTTTTGTCTATAAAAAGAGGCCTAGACTGTGCATTCAGTGGAGTTGATGTTTTTCATTCTGTTTCATTCTAATTTTGCATATCCTGGTATGTTTTTTTACCATCATTAGTTTATTTTTTACCATCATTAGTTTATGCTTATTTTATTAATTGTCATTTTTGAGTATATGGTTTAAACATTGTTGTTCGTGTTTATACAAAGTTATTGTTAGAAGTATTTGTTAGTATAAATTAAATAACAAATGTCAATTGTATGTTCAAGCAAGTTTTCTCTACTGAAATTGTTGAAGGTACATAAAAAAAAAGTCCTTCAAATCTCAGATTTCTTCACTAAGAACGTTATTCCTTCATATACAAGGATGCAATTTTGTGTTCTTCTGAAAATCCTCTAAGAGTTAATAACTTTCCATGCCCATATTTTTGGTTTTTATGTTGTTATCTGTTTTTACGAAATGTTATCACTGGATATTATGAGTACTTTAAGGATTGAAAGTTTATTGAAGTGTTAGTCAATTTTTTGAGGTATCTTATTTCAAAACATAGGAACTTTTGTGGTTAGAATGATTTGTTATCATCAGTGAATATTCCATAGTTTACTACCTTGAATGTATCTTTTCCTCGATGTTTTGTTGTCTCCTTACAATTGTATTGATTATTTTTGTTTGGTATGTATATAATCTGACTATGATAAAGATTTTCATCCTTTTAATGTTTTTCTTTTTTTTCCTTTTCATTCGGCTCTTCTAAATATTTTTGTTGTAAGTTGTGATTATTTTCGTCAAGCTTAATTTGAAGAATATGAAAAAAAACCTACTCTAAATAAAAGTAATATCTTAAAGATATGTATATTAAAGTGGCGGAGCTAGAATATTTTTGAAGAGGGTCCAAAAATTAAACAACAAAAGCTCTTTTTAAAAAGGAAAAAAAATGTTGCAAGTGAGATTTAAACACATGAGCACTGACTATAACAACCTATTATGTCAAAGGTGTCCAAAATATATTATTTGATCACTTCGTATATCCTTTTACATGTATATGCCATATTTTTTTCGGACGAAGGGTGTCCAATTGGACACCCTGGTATACATTTGCCTACGCCACTAGTATATTAACATAGATTTGTTATCCTTCATGTACCAAGTCATTGCTGAGCATTTGAATTATCTAGGTTAAGAATCTTTTTTATTTTTTAAATGTTCGAGAATACTTCTTTAAAATGAGTCTAGAATCAAACATTTTTATCGATTTGTACTTTCATAATGCACCAATCATACATAAATACTCTTGCAGAAGTCATAAATTTTCATTGATGAAGAATTCAGAAGGGCCTTCCGCAGTTTAATGATGAATGAATTGCTATAAGGGTCAACAATATAATTTTGTTGTTGTTCCAAATTTATTTTTCTCCTTATAAATGTTTTCGTTAGAGTAACAAATTAATAATAACGAAAAGTGGTGAACATTTGACCTCAGACAAGTAGATTGTCTCTAAAAAAATTATTTATGTTGTTGCAGTGTAAATTCTAAACAGTCTTAATTTATTTATAACTCATATTTATCATCGAAAATTTTCACATAAATCTATTTACACAAGGAGTTGTTCTAACCATAAAATTATAAGATTCTATATTTTTCATATATAATTTTTTTAATATAAAAAGTGATGTTTAGTCACTACATAAAAACATCAATCAATTTTAACAAGACAATTATATCATATAACATATAATATGATAAATTATGTAAAATATAAAAATAATTAGATACCAAGATATTTTATAACCAATATTTATATATTTACAATTCTTAAAATATGTGCTAATGTCAAATCATTTAATTTCTTTAGAAATGTTCTAAAAAACTACAATAATTTACTTTTTTCCCTTATAAAAGCGATTTTAGGAAAGATTGTTCAAAAGGATATAAAGATATTATATGCCCGCGCGAAGCGCGGGTAAATTACCTAGTTATTTATAAACAAATATTTACTATATTTTTCGCATATAGGGAACATTAATCCGATATTACATAAGACAAATACAAACCAATGGTTGATTTTAGAGGATTATTGAAGAGATATTATAATATTTTTGCATTCTTCAAGTAATTTATACATAGGATGATTTTATAGCAATCACACCTAATAAAATACATGAGAAACAGTTAGCGCATAATTTCTCCTTCCCCTTGAACGATTCCCAAATATTTCATATATAATAGAGAGTTAGAGTTATACACATAAAACAAGACAAAGTAAAGAACAAATGAGCAAACTATACAATATTAAAATAAACAATATAGCTCCGTTAGAAATTCTCTTCTACATTTTGAACTCTAAGTTCATAACATGCTAGAAGGGATAATGTAACAAACACATATAATCGCAAAATAATCGTAACATCAAATTCACACACACACATAAGAGATCAAAACAAATAGAGAATAACCATAGACATTATCTCACATAGAGATAGGAAGAGCGCAAACTAACTCGAGTGCTTCCTTTTATTCATTCTAACACATAGCAACATTCGACGTAATAATGCAAGATGAAATTTAAGCTAATAGAGGAACAACTAATCAATTAAAGCAGAAATGTTTATCAGCAATGAAGACAAACTCAATCAACTATTTTACCCTAACACAGCAGAACCTATTTGAGAGCCCTCGTAGAGTTCACAATACTTTTGTTATAATTCTTTTTTTAGAGTGGACAGATTTTTTGATAATTGCTAAGTGTAACCCCTAAGATTTTTCTGATTGTTAAAGCCTATCCTAATTAGAATAAGGGCATCTCTTTATATAGTGGAGAAAAGGGCATGTATTATATAGCAAGAAATTACTTAGGATCAATCACATATTATTTACCTTATTCAAAGAAAAAACCAAATAACTAATATTATTTAAAATTATTTTAGGCTCAATCAAATATAGTTTTACTAAAATATAACAAGTGAGAATCAATTCAACTTCAATGAAGGAAATTATGATCAACTAACATTAATAAATAAAATAATCAGAAAAAATTACCTTAACAAGAGACACAAAATCTATCCGGATTAGCACAATACCATAAAAAATCACCTTAGTATCAATTAATCAATTTCAAGCAAGGATATAATAATAATATTAAAGGAAGAAAACCCAAGTCAAGAAGTATTTATAAATTCTTAATATAATATATTCACAAACAAGAAATGAGAAATATGTCGAAGATCAATCTAAACTAAAGTAGAAATCCAAATTATCCTACAAAATTATTACCACTACTACAAGTAAAATTGCATCAATTAAAGGGATTAAATTACATTATTGGAGGTAATAAACAATAGGTACATCTCATCAAGATAATCAGTGATTTCATAATCAAACTTATGAACTTTAACCAAGAATCGACAATCAAGGTATTGTTAAATATATAAGAGAAAACATCCACACAATATTCTTGTGAGGCATACAATGAGCTAAGCGATAAAGACCAGCAAGCACACGAAGGACTCTATATTTCTACTTTCTATCACACATAAACAATTTCTAAAATCTCAAAGTCACAACTAGTAGTTCAATTTTAGGACTAAGAGTACTTCTACTCCAAACATGCATCGAACTTTCATCATATTGCATATAAGAAAAATAATAGAATATCTAAGATGAGATAATGATTTTAAAAGAAATGTACCCGGACGGATCGATTAAATATCCGTCTTTTGACCAGTTTGAAACATTCAAAAGCTTCTCCTAAGTTCGCCTTGTTCACTGGTTGGAGCTATTGTCCGAAAATGAGAGAGGGGAGAGGAGGCAGGCGACTGGGCGTCGCTGCTGGCGTCATTTGGTTGCTGGCTTTGTCTGAGCGCACAGTACAGAGGTTGTCTGGTCACTGCTGTTCTTCCCTGGCTGGCTGCTGATTTTGTGCGGGAGATGGCTGTTGCTATTGTTGTTTACGTTTCGCCGGCTAGTTGCGTAGTTTCCGCCGGCTGGAGCTTCTAGCACTGCTGCCATCACCGGAGTTGCTTGGTTGCTGCTGTTTCATTTCTTGTATATCCGGTTTATTTTG
This sequence comes from Solanum sitiens, assembly GCA_016801875.1. NCBI lineage: Eukaryota > Viridiplantae > Streptophyta > Magnoliopsida > Solanales > Solanaceae > Solanum > Solanum sitiens. The sequence continues at coordinate 263,941 of JABWTJ010001011.1, forward strand.
TTTGCTACACCAGAGAAAGGAGAGGAGAGAAACAGTGGCAGGCAGCGGCTGCTGGACTCGCCATAGCTGCTGTTTTCCTTGTCTGGCTGCTGTCCATTGCCGGAAAGAGAGACAAGGGAGGAGACAGGAGAAGAGGCAAGGGGGAGAGAGAGAGTCATCGGTGGAGAGAAAAGGTGGTACATACGGCGACTAGAGAGGGAGGCGAGGAAAAGTAGAAAAATGGAATAGTCAGGGTTTAGGTCTTTTGATATCAAAAAGGAAAGAAAGGATGGGTGAATCTGAACCGTTAATTATTAAAGAGATGAGGGGATGAGATTCAATATCAAAAGATGGATGCTCCAGATTATAAGATGAAATATCAAAATAACATTGGATCGGATTTTAATGGCCAAAATTGCAATAAAAATTTGCTAGAATTGGAACAGAAGAGTGGTTAAAATTGAAATACACTTGGAATTGAATAGACTATAATTGAAAGAAATTAGAATACAATAAGCTAAGATTTAAATGATTTTGGGGAAAATTGAAGAGATGATATCCAATTAAAATACTATATATATTATAATGTTTTTTTATATAATTAAACTCACCTAAATTTTTAAACATTTTAGTAAATTAATTATTTCAAAATTTATTAATAACTCTAAAATATTTTAATAATAATTTTATAAAGTATGCATACTAAAATATATATTTTTGGACAAAATCGACTAACATTTAAAACTCAAAATATATTTTAAAAAATATGTATTTAATCGAATAACATTTTTGAAATAGTTAAAGGTCAAAATTGGGTGTCAACAATCATACAAGAATGACATACAAAATAAATAAAAAGTTGAATCGAAAATAATAATGTGAAATTACAATAACTTATTTATCAAAATCACCATTTTCTTTTTAGAAAAAGGAACCCCAAAATTAGAAAAAACACCTTCATCAGTAGTCTCATAAAGTAAGTTTGAAGATACCGACCACAGACGACAGTGATTGACAAGTTGTTTCGATAACTCCTCCTTGATGAGCAACAAAATTAACATAGAAAAAATCGTAACAAAGAAAATCTAAACTCCAAGATCATGAAATCAAAAGAACAAATAATTTATCATCATCCTTAAAATAAAAATAAAATTAAACCCCCAAAAATGAAATTAATTTAAATGATCTAATTTTTTTCACATCCATGACAACATTCTTCAATAATTGTGACATCTTTGCATAGCTTTTTGTAAATTTTACGTGTCAAAATACTCTTCATCCTAGCTTGCCGTTTATCAAAATCAGTCATATTTCTTTTATACATTGCAAAAAAAAAATAATAAAAAGGAAATCAAACCAAATATTGTTTTCCTTAATTGTAAATATATACATTCCATTATTTGCATGCAAACCATATAATATTTTAAAAAAATCATATCAATAGCAAGAAAAACACAACAAAAAGTAGCTTGGTTTTTTGATTCTTTATTTAATGTGTATAAAGGAACAAAAAAAGAAACTAACAAAAAAATAAAGAAGTTTGATTTTTTTTGGACTGTTATAATTTGAATAGGTATGTGTGAAGAGTTCTTTTGAATTAGAAAAATAAAGATAATATTTGGACAAATTTGGATGATAATAATAGTTAATCTCAACAATTTCTTGCATGACTTATAAAACACAGATGATCTGGGCTTTTCCTTTTTCTTGTTTGTTTTACCTTATTCGAAGTGTGTTTTGATCAACCTGCCTACGACTTTATTATTTTATTTCACTATATGCAACTTCCTTTCAACACCTGTATCAGGTAATCTTAGATTGAGGCAAATCTATGATTTCCAGCTTATGAATTTCTATTGTGACTCACACTACAAAATAAGACATAATTATCAACATAAATATTTGTTGGTATCGGTTGGTAAATCGAGTTACTTAACGGTTTACTAACGAAAATCATAGTTTTGCTAAAAGGTTTGTCGATAAAGTTTGCCAACAAATTATAATCGTTGGTAAACATACTTACCAAAAATTAGTTGGTAACCACCAGAAGATTTTGTTGGTAATTTATGAAAATTGGATCTTACATTTTCGTTGGCAAATTTACAAACAAAAACATGGTTGGTATCCGGTTATTATCTTCACTAACGGATAGAAAATATGTTAGTAAATTTGGTTGTTTATATTTTAAATTTGTAAGTAATCAGTTGGAAATTTCAATAACAAAAAATCTACTTTAGTAATCCGTTAGAAATTTTAGTAACGTAGAGAAAATGTGTTGGTAAATAAATACTGATTTTTCAAAAAATTTTGATAATAGATTAGAAATTCATAAGTTTTACTTATGGAATAAAAGTTCATTAGTAAAAAAAAATTGAGGTAGTTGATTCTTTTATAAGTATATGCCAATACAGTAAACTTATAGAGATTTTT
>JABWTJ010001012.1:0-97472 GCA_016801875.1 Solanum sitiens
CAAATCCCTAAATTCATTGATTGATTAAGGTGAATTGTTGAGGGTGATGAACATGTCACTTGTTTACTTTTATTTTAGTTATGATAATACTTCATGTATTTCCCTATTTCATATGTTGGTTGTGAATTCTTGTGTGTTGAAGGGTGAAGTCACATGATGGGCAATGAGGTATGATCTTGACTCTTCTTTGATCTAAATGATGAAAGGTGAAATTACTTAGATGACAACGATGTTATAGCCAATGTGTTGTTGTGATCTTCATGACATGATTCCCTCAACCCTAACCCTAGACACATGTATTGGTTATGAATTATTTGTCCGTGATATAGCATGATCATTGTGTGATTGAATGTAGTTTCTCATGAACATGATGAAGGGTTGAGTGAAAGGTTTAAATCACTTCCTATAGTGACTAAAGTGAAAGGATAGTTCTCACTTGTGGTCACCTATGAGATTTTATTATAAGAAGTTTACCTATGGGTATAGAAGATATTAATGTGAACTTGTACGATGTAATAATATGACTACTAAAGGGAATAATTTCTTAGCACCGAACGGGCATGTAAATGAGATAGAGGTCTCACGTTAGTAAGTCCGGCCTCCCACATGGGTTTCCTCATGTTAGTAAGTCTGGATTCCCTAATAATGTGTTGTCTCATGAGATGAAAACCTCCACGTTAGTAAGTCAAGGTTTCTAGCAACAATCTCCTTTACCCTTAACTATGTGCCCACATAGCACTCTATCTTAGTGGATCCACCTAGATAGCTACGTATGAATGGTTACTCCTTAGACAAGTGTTAACCATCTCGTTTCGGTGTGAGAGTAGAATACCAGATTCCATGTAGCTCACATGGTCTCATGTCGGTTATTGCACTCCTTCCCGAGGTATAAGTAAATGAACAAGTTAAGTATTTGAACTCTTATTAGGGTTCTCTTGAAGGCTACTACATTAGGAGAGAGAGGGTATGGGACTTCTCTCAGTCATTGCACATGTGGGATCCGAAGGTATATTTCTAGTACTGTTATTTTATGATTATGACTATGATTATTATTATGTTGATAAGATATGAGTAGTATTCATGTACTAATCGTCTTATGATGAATTTAAGACAATATGTTGTATGTATGAAGTGGGTTGCTTAATGTGATGCTTAGCCTTGGATAGGATTATGGGGTTCTATCCTTGGCATTGCACATGTATTACTTGGGTGATTTACATGTTGGGTTGCTATTATTATGAATTGACTTATTATGCTTCTTATATATGCATGTTGATTTAACTTTATAGGAAGCATGATTTTGACAAAATTTTCATTTTCTCATGCATCAATGATTTTTGTGAATAGAAGTCATACTTAGTACATGTGGTTTGTACTAATCCAAATTTTCTCCCTTTTTCCCAAACGTTTTAGGTTTGGGACATTGAGGAGATTCGTGGTCATTGAAGAAGAAGACTTGGCTCTTTCCTAAGTCAATTGGTGAGTCCTCATGAGTTCTGAGGATAGAGCCACTCATCAAGCCTTATTTGTTTTGTCTATGTTTGAGACAATTATTCCATTCTCATGTTGAGACTTCATTGTAGCCTATGGCATATTGTAATAGACTAAGGGGTATGACCAATCTATTATGATTCACTTTATAGATGGTTTAATGTGTGACAATGTATTAGACTAAATTGCTAAATGTTGTATGTTGTTTATGAGAGCTACGTCTAGGTCTATGTAAACCGTCTTGCTATTTATGCAAAAGTTTTTAATTTTCCTGTATTTTTTACCTATGATGTGCTATGACGAACGCAAAAGGCTTGACTTAGTCCTCGTAGAGGACGACGACTCCGGTTACGCCTACGGGGTACTTTGGGTCATAAAAAACTTGGTATCAGAGCATGAGGTTAAGTATTCTTAGGAATGATGTCTCACTAAACCACGTTTATGTAGGGTCTTATTCATAATTGTAAAGCGCTCCACACTTATGAATGAGAAACTATATGATACTTAGGAACTTTCACTCTCTTTTTATTCCTTAGTCGTACCTAAGAGTCTTAACTCAATCTATTCCTTTCTTCTAATCCTTTTATTGTGCTTATAGGGATTGAATACAAGTAGGAACAACGCTCGAAGTGCCGGAGAGGAGAATTTGAATGAGACGGTTCCCCCTCAAGATCCTCAAAACCCTCAAGTTCCTATTGAACAAGGGGCTATGTCTAATGTTGAGATAAGGTCGCTCATTCATAGCTTGACTCAAATGTTGGCTACCCAAGTTGCTAGGGATGCAAGGGTGAAAGTGAACCCCAATGCTAACACAACCGCTTCAAGGATTAGGGATTTCACAAGGATGAATCTCCCTACTTTCTATGGTTCTACGGTGGAGGAGGACCCACAAGGGTTTATTGATGAAGTGTTCAAGGTTCTTGATGCTATGGGTGTTTCTTATCAAGAAAAGGCGGAACTAGTTGCTTACCAACTAAAAGACGTGGCTGAAGTTTTGTATGAGCAGTGGAAGGATGAGAGACCGGTTGTAGAAGGTCGAATTACTTGGGGAGCTTTCAAAATGGCTTTTCTTGATAGGTTCTTTTCCTTGGAACTAATGGAGAGGAAGATGCAAGAATTCATCAACTTTCGACAAGGGGGTATGAGCGTGAAGGAGTATAGCCTAAAGTTCACTCAACTATCAAAGCATGCTCCTACTATGCTTACAGATTCTAGAGCCAAGATGAACAAATTTGTCATGGGTATATCCGATCTTGTTGTTAATGAATGTAGGTAAGCTATGTTGATCCTAGCATGGACATCTCTCGTCTCATGGTTCATTCCAAACAAATTGAGGAGCAAAAGCGTAAGCAATTTGGTAGGGAGTTGAAGACAGTGAGAACTGAAGAGGGGAATTCTTCTAAGAATAGGTTTGAGGTTCAAGACAAACCAAGGTTCAAAAGGAGGTTTTCCAACCAAGTCCCTCCTAATGCTCCAAGGGTAAACAAGAGTAAGGTTCCTAATCACAAGCCCCAACAGGTTCCTAAACAAGAGTAAGGTTCCTAAGTGACATGATGGTAAGTGCCTAGTTGGCACGGATAATTGTTATGGTTGTGGCAAGAGTCGTCACATGAAGAGATATTACCCTATGATGAAGACTCAAGGAAGGGAAAATACTCAAGTTCAAGTAAATGCCCCAAATATGGATGCTCCTAAGAAGAATCACTTTTATGGTCTCCAATCCCGAAGTGATCAACATAGCTCACATGACGTGGTCACCGGTATGTTAAAATTATTCTCCTTTGATGTATATGATTTGTTGGATCTGAGAGCTACATTGTCATTTGTGACCCCTCTTGTAGCCATTAAATTTGAAATACTACCCGACATATTAGACAAACCTTTTTCGGTTTCTACCCCGGTGGGTGATTCCGTGGTGGTTAATAGAGTCTTTAAAGCTTTTCCTATTTCCTTGACCAATAGAGTTACATTAGTTGACTTGATAGAACTTGATATGCTATATTTTAATGTTATTTTGGATATGGATTGGTTGCATGCTTGCTTTGCCTCTATTGATTGTAGGACAAGGATAGTGAAATTTCAATTCCCAAATGAACCCATTTTTTATTGGAAGAGAAGAAACTCAAATCCTAGGGGTAATATCATCTCATGTCTAAAATCTTGCAAATTGATTGCAAAGGGTTGTCTCTACCACATAGTAAGAGTTAGGGATCTTGAATACGAGGTCCCTCCAATAGATTTGATAACCATAGTGAGGGAAATATTTTAGGTCTTTCCCTATGACCTTCTCGAAATTCCTCCTAAACGGGAGATTGACTTCAGCATAGACTTGTTGCCGGATACACAACCTATTTCAATCTTGTCATGACCGCAATCTAGACCCCAGATGAGACCGGCATCGTTGACCTCTCAGAGGTCGCAGACAAGCCTACTTACGTCATTCTTACTTCATCTAGGTTAATTTTAGCAAAAAATTTGAAACTTTCTGTTTCTTAAAATACTTGTTAAACATTCTTATCATTTCATAAATTGTTCACCATCAACCATCTAGCATTAAGAGATAAGCAACTGAAGGAAATTGTTCAATAAGTATTAAGTGTATAATTGCCAAAATGGCACCAATACAAAGTCTTAATAAAAACAGGAAAGAAGCGCTAGTGGAACATGATCCACTAGCTCAACTCTAAAACTAAGCTAGAATATAAAACAGTAGCATCCTCGAAAGCATGAGGACCTACCAACTCCGGATGAATGCTGGACGTCCGGATAACTGCAACAATGATCCTGTAGCTCTATCGTCCACCTGTGCCTGCACCTAAAATAGTATAGTTGTATAGGGTTAGTACACACTTGTACTAAGTATGGGTATATGCAAGCACACACCAAGGACATGCATGAGAAAGAATAGCTCTTCCCTAACAACATGATTATGGGAAGTCAAGTCAGTGTACTTGCAAAATTTGGATTAGGAAAGTCAGTGAGGTTTCCAAATTTGGATGAGGAAAGTCAATGAGCTTTCCAAATTTGGATTAGGAAAGTCATGCCATGAGAGTAACATGTATCATCATCAATATCATATTGCACACAACACATAACATCTTACATATAACACATATTATAGCACATAACATAGAACACATATCTTCTTTCATATCATTCATTCATATGCCATGAGACATTGGAAACATGGACTTGACATTAAGACATTCCAAAATGAGGGCTCAATATATAGGACCTCAACTACGGAGTATTCATTAGCAAACACAGAGTCTGCTTTATTCATTCATATGTACTTCATTTCATTTCGTTCATATGCCATTGTGAACACCAGCTATACCTAGGGTGTAGTTTAAGACTTTCGTCGGGTTTGCTGTGCAATGATCAAGAATAACCTAATGTCATTACCTGAGTCTAGCTCACCTCTAGATTATCCTATCCTAACACCTTTGGTATCATTCATTTCATTATGTGCTTCATTTGAGGCTGGCCTCATTCATTCATTGGGAACTTAAACTTTAACCGACATAGATCATGTGAGCATCATGAAATCCAGTGTCTACCCCACACTGAAAAGAGGTGGAACCACCGGCCAAGGTGACCCAAAAACATGCTAGCGTATATATGAATTTAACCCCGCCTGATCCCTATATTGGCAGTATAGGTTTGAAGACTAGGAGATATAAGGAGACCCATACCCGGCAAGCCGGACAGTCTCATCTCATGAGAGTTACGTGAACCTCCGCCCTTCCCGAAAGAAGGCATCACCACTCATATCTAGCCTATCGGTGATCAGTATAAAGTTCCATTTCATTCATCTCATACGTCATGGAAGCTGGCTTCTAGTATGAGGACATCATAGCTCGTTAGATGATTTCTCATCTCATCATTAGTATTAAGTGTGTTAAGCTCAATACCTTCATTAGAGTGTTCATAGATACTGGTCTCTTCATTATCTTACACTCTCATAGGTGAGTACGTATTGGTAACATTTACTTAGGATCATTTGAGATTGCTCTTATCATTTACATTAGCCTCATATCATGTTGTCACCACATTCATTATCATTAGCACCTTTGCTTTTCATTTTAACTCACCTCTTATTACGTGAATGTTCATTTCATCATATGCCAATGCACTTGGCCATTTAGTGTGTTTCACACCCTTACTTAACCCTTCTAGGGTTTCATCATTTCATTGTTCATCTCATCATATGCCAATACACTTGGCCATTTAGTATATCTTACACTCATACTTAACCCTTCTAGGTTTAATCATTTCATTGCATACCTCTTAGGTTAACTTACTTTTGCACGTATGTTAGACTTATGTGTCTATACATACAAGCCATGACGCTTCATTCATATTTCATCTAAGTGATTCATATCTTTCTAAGATTATGTGATACAAGACTTATGCATCTTGTATGTATGCCAAGATCTTGATTTCGATCTAAGTATGTGGCATTATTTTGGGATATTTTGTTCACGTATGACTTATGTATCAATACGGAAGTTTGGGCAAGGAAACCCAATTTTGAATCACTTGGATATCATTTACATTTTTCATTGATTTTATTTTTAATATTCATAACATTATAACTCTAGATTAAATCCCAATATTAATATCGTATCATTAATTTTCTACTTAGTTTTTCTCTTAAGTTGACCGAAGGGTTGTGGGTTCGAACCCCCACAACCCATTTTTATTTTTCCTTAAATTCTCCTTGTCCCAATTTGCCTAAACCAAGAGGTTGTGGGATCAAACCCCCACAGCCTCTTGTATTTTTCCTTAAATTTTCACTGGGATAGGGAGGTTGTGGGTTCGAACCCCCACAACCTCCTTATTTAATTCTTTAATTTCGCTGAGGGCTTGGGAGGTAGTGGGTTCGAACCCCCACAACCTCCTATCTTATTTTTAATTTAAATCTTCCTTAACTAGGCGCCTTGGCTGTGAGGTTGTGGGATCGAACCGCCACAGCCTCACTTTGATTCTTAATTAATGTTTGCCTTCTCCTTTTCCAGCCTTGAGGTCGTGGGTTCGATTCCCACGCCTCACGTTTTCTTTTCTTTATTTTCTCCCCTTTCGCGCGTGCCTGGAGGTCGTGGGTTCGAATCCCACTCCTCCCATTTATTTGTTTAAATATTTTTCTCCTCTTTCCCCTCCAGTTCGCGCGTTCGATTCCCCCAGCCCCCTCTTTCTCTTCCCTTGTCGCGAAATCCAGTAGCCAAGGGTGAGGTCACAGGTTCGAATCCTGGTGGCCTCACCTCTTTAAAAAGGTATTAAATTTCCAGATCTCTTTGTTAAGCTTTAGTCTAAAATTAATATTACTTAGTTGCTGGAAATTTTGTTCACTTTTCAACCCATTTTTCATCCGCGTTTTCACTTGATTGATAGAGTGCATTCACACATCATTTTAACACGTTTTTAGGTGTATCTTTTATAGATTTATTTGTCTAAAAGATTGTTATTCAATCAACCACATTTCATCACCATGAACATCACTTTGTGCATAATTTTAACACATAAAATACAAGAATTACATGTCTTACACGTCCCCAAAACAGTGGCCAAAACACACTGCCAAACTTGCACACACACACACCTCCTTTTTCGATCACACATTAATTGTCATCTTTGTGATTTAACGCACACACATATTCACTTTCAATACAAAAACATCATACATGCCTAAATCTACCAGCACAAAATACCCAACCTATGAAATCATTCGGGAGCTAGTGACAAGGACATGCAACGGGGAATAACCTTAGTTTTGAAGTGAATATCTTGAATCGTAAGGGGCCTCTTAGGAAAGGGACCAAGAGAGAAGAAACCCATACCTTAATTTGCTTGTTCAAACGTGAATTTGCTGCCCAAAATCCTCTCCAAAATCAGCCCAAGCTTCCTCAACGTCCACACCACTCGACGGACAACTTCTCTTTGCCTTAACGTTTTGATTACTTTTTTTTTCCTTAAAAATTCTTGTGAGTTCTTCAAGTGTGAAGAACTTTTAATATTTCTTCATTTCTTTGTTGTTTTTGGCAGAACTAACGTGAGAGAGAATGAGGAAACGTAAGAGAGATCGTGAGAGAGAGAGTAGTCAAATAATAAGAGTTTTAGTTTGGGAATTAGTCAAACTAGGACTGATTTAATTAGCTTAGTTAAAGGACCATTTTGCCCTTGAAAAAAATCAGATTTTTAATCAACAATTAAATCCTTAATTTGATGCTTCTAGTGGGGCTCGAACCCGAGTGACACCCCATTTCTAAAATGGGTCACTTCGGGTCGCCCCAACCCAAATTGATCTTTTTAATTTAATTAATTAATTAATTAATTAATTCCTCAGGTTAATTACAATATTACCCTTGGCCTGGAAAAGAACATTTTACCCCTAGACCCTCAAAACTTAAAATTTCATCTTTTAAGTCCGGTAAAGACTCTTTCGATTAAATCTTCATTTTGGTGAGCCTCACATGGTTTGTTCCAACCTTTCCAAGCTCAATTAACTCCCCAAGTTAGTTGGCCTGGTCGTAGTAAGGGTTCAAAGGTCTGGTTCTACGCGTATCAATCCGTGTGAACCTTGGTCTAATCGAAAGCATTCTTGACACCTTAAACATTTCTTATCCTCTTCATTTTTTATGGGTTGTTACAAATCCCTCCTTATCGGATGGCCCCGACAGAGCTGAAGGAGATAAAGGCTCAACTCAAATATTTGTTAGATAAGGGCTTTATTCAACCGAGCATATCTCCATGGGGTGTTCCGGTATTGTTTGTAAAGAAGAAGGATGGGTCGTTCAGAATGTGCACCGACTATCGTCAATTGAAAAAAGTCACTATAAAGAATAAGTACCCGCTCCCTAGGATTGATGACTTGTTTGATCTACTCCAAAGAGGGAGCTATTTTTCAAAGATTGACTTTAGGTCGGGTTATAATCAACATAGATTGAAGGAGGTTGATATTCCAAAATTGGCATTCCGAACAAGATATCATCACATTGAACTCCTAGTGGTGTTGTTTGGTCTAACAAATGCCCCGGAGGCATTCATGAACCTTATGAATCAAGTTTTTAGAAAGTATCTTGACCTGTATGTGAGTGTCTTTATTAATGACATTTTGATATACTCTAGGAGTGAAAATGATCAAATGAGACACTTGAGAATAGTTTTGCAAGTTCTCAAGGATAACCAAATTTTTGCTAAGTTTAAAGTGTGAGTTTTAGTTGAGATCGGTTGCCTTTATTGGTCACATTGTCTCTAGTGAAGGGGTAGAGGTTGACCCAAGGAAGACGGAAGTGGTCAAAAGTTGGCCTAGACCTTTGAGTCCTACTGACATCCGAAGTTTTCTAGGGTTGGCTGGTTACTATAGGAGGTTTGTTGGTGGATTATCTTCTACCGCATCCCCATTAATGGCCTTAAACCAAAAGAAGTCCAAATTTGAATGGTTGGAATCATGTGAAAAGAGTTTCCAATTATTGAAAGATAGACTCACCTCCGCTCCGGTATTTACTTTACCGGAGGGTATCGGAGGGTACCGGAGGGTACAAAAGGGTACCTAAGGGTTTGTGGTTTATTGTTATGCCTCTCGAGTGGGTATAGGGTGTGTGTTCATGCAACATGGGAAAGTCATAGCGTATTCCTCTAGACAACTCAAGCCACATGAGAAGAATTACCTAACTCACGACCTTGAGCTTTCTTCCGTGGTATTTGCATTGAAAATTTTGAGACATTATCTCTATGGGGTACATGTTGATGTATTCACCGATCACTAAATCTTACACTATGTGTTTACGCAAAAATATTTGAACCTAGGTCAAAGAAGATGGTTAGACTTTTAAAGGACTACGACATGAGTGTCCTTTACCATCCCAAAAAAGATAATGTGGTAGAGGATTCTTTGAGTAGAGTGTCCATGGGTAGTGTGACTAATGTGGTTGATGATAAGAAGGAGCTAGTAAAAGAGGTTCATAGGTTGGCTCGTTTGGGTTTCCGACTAGAAGACTCTTCAAAGGGTGGTTTCGTGGTTCGCCACAACTGTGAGTCATATTTAGTGGTTGGGGTGAAATCCAAACAACACCTTGATCCTCCATTAATGGAGTTGAAGGAAATGGTCCTTAGTGAGTCTAATGAGTCTTTCTCTCTAAGAGAAGATGGGGTGCTTAGGCACCAAGAAATGTTGTGCGCACTGGATGTGGATGGTTTAAGGGAATTGATCATGGAAGAGGCTCATGGCTCCCGATATTCCATTCACCCTGGTGATACAAAGATGTACTGCGACTTACGAGAAACATATTGGTGGAATAATATGAAAAGGGACATAGCGGACTTTGTTGCTAAGTGTCCAAATTGCCAACAAGTGAAAGTGGAGCATCAAAGTTCGGGTCGATTAACACGAAATATAGATATTCCTACATGGAAATGGAAGGATATTGACATGGACTTTGTTGTGGGCTTGTCACGTACTAGAAGACAACATGACTCGATATGGGTCATTCTGGATAGGCTAACCAAGTCCGCACATTTCCTTCCCGTTAAAGTCACATATTCGGTGGAAGATTATGCCAAATTGTACATTAAAGAGATAGTGAAGTTACATAGAGCCCCTTTGTCCATCATTTAGGATAGAGGTACTCAATTTACCTCCCATTTTTGGAAATCTTTCCAAAGTGGGATTGGTACGAAGGTGAAGCTTAGTACCGCTTTTCATCCCAAGACGGATGGTCAAGCTGAACGAACTATTCAAACTTTGAGGATATGTTTAGGGCATGTGTCATCGACTTCAAGGGTAATTGGGATGACCACCTACCCTTAATAGAGTTCTCCTACCACAATAGCTACCACTCAACTATCTCTATGGCACCCTTCGTGTCACGACTGGAATCTAGACCCCAGACGAGACCGGCATCGTTAACCTCTCAGAGGTCACAGACAAGCCTACATACGTCATCGTTACTTCATCTAGGTTAATTTTAGCAGAAAATTTGAAACTTTTTGTTTCTTATCATGCATAAAGGTCATTCTACTTACATCCATAATGTTCACAATCAACAATCTAACATTAAGATTATCAATTGAAAGAAATAGTTCAATACTGCATTAAATGTATAATTGCCAAAATGACACCAATACAATGTCTGAAATAAAAATGGAAAGAAAGACTAGTGGAACACACTCCACTAGCTAAAGCCTACATCTAAGCTAGATAGTAACGGTATACATCCTCAAAAGCATGAGGGCCTACCAAATCTAGATGAAAGCTCCACGTCCGGATAGCTGCAACGTCAACCTGTAAGCTCTAGCATCCACCTGTCTCTGCACCTAAAAATATAGAGTTGTAAGGGATTAGTACACACTTGTACTAAGTATGGGTATATGCAAGCACACACCAAGGACGTGCATGAGTAAGAATAGCTCTTTCCTAACAACATGATTTTGGAAACTCAAGTCAGTGGACTTGCCAAATTGGGATTAGGAAAGTTAGTGAGCTTTCCAAATTTAGATTAGGAAAGTCGATGAGATTTTCCAAATTTGGATTAGGAAAGTCATTCCATAAGAGTAACATGCATCATCATACTTATCATATTGCACACAGCACATAACATCTTACACATAGCACATATCATATTGCGTACAACACATAACATCTTTCATATCATTCATTCATATGCTATGAGACCTTGGAATCATGGACTTGACATTAAGACTTCCCAAAATGAGGGCTCAACATATGAGACCTCAACTAGGGAGCCTTCTTTAGCAAACACCGAGTCTGCTTCATTCATTCATACGTACTTCATTTCATTCATTCATAAGCTAGTGTAAACACCAACTATACCTAGGATGTAGTTTAAGACTCTCATCGGGTTTGCTGTGCAATGATCAAGAAAAACCTAGTGTCATTACTTGAGTCTAGTTCACATCTTGATTATCCTATCCTAACACCTTTGGTATCGTTCATTTAATTATGTCCATCACTTGAGTTGGCCTCATTCATTCTTTGGGAACATTAACTTTAACCGACATAGATCATGTGAGCATCATGAAATCCAATGTCTCGCCCACACCGAAAAGAGGTGGAATCATCGGCCAAAGTGACCCAAAACATGCTACCGTACATGGGAAATGAACCCCGCCATATCCCTATATTTGCAGTATAGGTTCGAAAACTAAGATATATAAGTAGACCCATACCCGGCATGCCGGACAATCTCATCTCCTGAGAGTTACGTGAACTTCCGCCCTTCCCGAAAGAAGGCATCACCGCTCATAGCTAGTCTATCGATGCTTAGTATAAAGTTCCATTTCATTCAACTCATACGTCATGGAAGCTGGCTTCTAGTATAAGGACATTATATCTCAATAGATGATTTCTCATCTCATCATTAGTATTAAGTATACATTATTCTCAATATTCATTAGAGTGTTCATAGAGACCGGTCTCTTCATTAACTTTACACTCTCATAGGTGAGTACGTTTTGGTAACATTTACTTAGGCTCATTTGAGATTGCTCTCATCTTTCACATTAGCCAATTATCATGTTGTCACCACATTCATTAACATTAGCACATTTGCTCTTCCTAATTACTCACCCCATTTTACGTGAATGTTCATTTCATCATATACCAATGCACTTGGCCATTTGTAAGTTTCACACTCTTACTTAACCCTTCTAGGTTTTCATCATTTTATTACATAATATTCATTTCGTCGTATGCCAATGCACTTGGCCATTTACATATGTTTGGTGAAGGTCGGAGGATCATATGGAGTCCAAAACTTGGAAAAAAGGCTTTTAATAAGTAGAGAGTAGTATATAGGGTCAAACATTCAGTCACGACACCCCAAAGACCATTGGAAGGGTCCTTAGGGAGTACCCGAACTTGGGCAAGCAAGCTTCCAAGGCAGCTGTGCGCAGGAAGACTATGGTAGATGTTGCGCGACGTGCAGCCATAACGTGGGGATTTGAAGTTGTCCTTGCAATGAGGATCTTACACGGACTCTACTGCCTCAGCTCAAAATTCAAAAATAAATTGGAATTAGCCTCGCGACGTGTACCTACTTCCTAGATATAGTAAAAGTCATATTTTGGGTGTTTTGACTTCACAAATAAACCCATTTAAGTGAGGGGTCTTTTTGGTAAATTAATAGGTGACTATATAATGTATTAGTTTCATTTTAAGGTCAATTTTAACACTCAAATCAAGTCCCAAAAGTTGAAATCAAAAATCACTCTCATCTCTCCCAAATTCTCTCTTCCTCCAAAACTCCATTGAAGACCCATAGAGCTCCAAGAAAAAGATCAAGCCTTCAAGTTTTCAACCCAATTTCGTGGCTTTGTCATCTATAAGGTATTTTTTCTTTAAATCTTGGGAATACTTTCCTGAAGAGGACCTTCAAAAGATGATTTCTAAATCCCCAAAAACAAGGGTTTTTCTCCTCACATGGGTCTTCTTTGTAAAACGAAACTGTGAATTAATTGTGATAAATTATGATGAATTAATGTTATTTAAGTGTGATTTAATGGTTAATTGATGAATTCCTATGAGTTTTCCTTTGACCAATGTCCTTCCCCCAAATCCCTGAATTCTTTGATTGGTTAAGGTGAATTGTTGAGGGTGATGAACATGTTACTTGTTTAATTTAATTTTAGTTATCATAATGTGTCATGAATTGCCCAATTTCATATGTTGGTTGTGAATTCTTTGGTGAAGGGTGAAGTCCCATGAAAGGCAATGAGGTATGATCTTGACTGTTCTTTGATCTAAATGATGAAAGGTGAAATTACTTAGATGACAATGATGCTATAGCTAAGGTGTTGTTATAATCTTGATGACATGATTCCCTCAACACTAACCTTAGACACATTTATTGGTTATGAATTATGTGATCATGATATAGCATGATCATTGTGTGACTGAATGTAGTTTCTCATGAATATGATGAAGGGTTGAGTGAAAGGTTTAATTCACTTGCTATAGTGACTAAAGTGGAAGGATATTTCTCACTTGTGGTCACCTATGAGATTTTATGAAAATAGGTTTACCTAAGGGTCTAGAAGAGACTAATCTGAACTTGTACGATGTAATAAGATGACTACTAAAGGTAATAAATTCTTAGAATCGAAAGGGCATGTAAATGAGATTGAGGTCTCACGTTAGTAAGTCTGGTCTCCCATATGGGTTTCCTCATATTAGTAAGTACGGATTCCCTAATAATGTGTTGTCTCATGAGATGGAAACCTCCACGTTAATAAGTCAATGTTTCTAGAAACAATCTCCTTGACCTATAAATATGTGCCCACATCGGACTCTAGCTTAGTGGATCCACCTAGATAGCTACGTTTGAATGGTTACACCTTAGGCAAGTGTTAACCATCTCTTTTCGGTGTGAGAGTAGAACACCGTATTCCATGTAGCTCACATGGTCTCATGTAGGTTATTGCACTCCTTCCCAATGTAAAAGTAAATGAACAAGTTAAGTATGTGAACTCTTAATAGGGTTGTCTTGAAGGCTACAATATTGGGAGAGAGAGGGTATGGGACTTCTCTCACTCATTGCACATGTAGGATCCTAAGGGATGGTTCTAGTAGTGTTCTTTTATGATTATGACTATGATTATGATTATGCTGATAAGATATGAGTAGTATTCATGTATTAATCATGTTATTGTGACTTTAAGAGAATATGTTGTAAGTATGAAGTGGGTTTCTTAATGTGATGCTTAACCTTGGATAGGATTATGAGATTCTATCCTTGGCATTGCACAATTATTACTTGGGTGATTTACATGTTGGTTTGCTATTATGTTGAATTGACTTATTATGCTTCTTATGTCTGCATGTTGAGTTAAATTTATAGGAAGCATGATTTTGACTAAATTGTCCTTTTCTCATGCATTGATGATTTTTTTGCATACGAGTCATACTTAGTACATGTGGTTTGTACTAACCCATATTTTCTCCCTTTTTCCCAAACATTTTAGGTTACCATTGAGGAGATTCGTGGTCATTGAAGAGGAAGACTTGGCTCTTTCCTAAGTAAATTGGTGAGTCCTCATGAGTTAGAGGATAGAGCCACTCATCAAGCCTTATTAGTTTTGTCTATGTTTGTGACAATTATTCCATTCTCATGTTGAGACTTCATTGTAACCTATATTGCGTATTGTAATAGACTAAGGTATATGCCCAAACTATTGTGATTCACTTTATAAATGGTTTAATGTGAGACAAAATGTTAGATTAAATTCCTATATGGTGTATGTTGTTTATGCGAGAAACCTATGTATGCTTCCTATGTAGAGGTCTATGTAAACCTCCTTGCTATATAAGCAAAAATTTTTAATTTTTCCGTATTTTCTTACCTATGATGTCCTATGAGGAACGCTAAGGGCTTGTCTTAGTCCTCGTACAAGACGACGACGACGGTTAAGCCTAGGGGGTACTTTGCGTCGTAACATGTTGCCTTTTGTTATGAACATATTTTATGCTCTCTTGTATGTGCATTAAAGGCTTTATAAATGACTTAGCATGTTTTCTAAAGCAATGGTCCCTGTCATGCATGCTTTCAAATATTTTATGTGCATATACCCATACTTAGTACAAGTTGTTGTACTAACCATATTTCTATGTTTCTACAATATGTAGGTTCAGGTCGTTGAGGTGTGAAGGTCAATTGCAAGAAGACATGGACTTTTCCCCATGTTTTGGTAGGTCATCTTGTTTCGAGGATTGTGCCACGTAATCCACCTTAGTAGTATTGCTATAGTCTCAAGGCATTCATTTCTCTCCTATTGTTGAAGATATTGTTGTCATCCCTATGTGGCAATTATGAATTTGTAATAAGGGTTATGCCAGAATTTTCTACTCATTTTAAATAGTTCAATATCAGACGAAGTATTAGACTAATTCTTATCGAATATGCTATATAAAAGTAGAAGCCTATGTAAGCTTTCTATGCGAGGAGTCTAAGTAAATTCTCTATGTATATATGTGTATTATGCGAGAGGTCTATGTAAACCTCAAGGTGTATAAAAGTTTTCATTTTTTCATATTTTTATCCTATGATATGTAATGACGAATGCTAAGAGGCTAGTCATAGTCCTCTCTGAGGACGACGACGCCGGTTACGTCTAGGGGATGTTTCTCTGTCGTAAAAAACTTTGTATCAAAGCATGAGATTAAAGAAATCATAGAATTGATGTCTTAGTGAACCACGTCTACCTAGATTCTTGTTCATGAGTGTGAAGCCTTTTACACTTATGAATGAGAGGCTATGTGACGCTTAGGTTTTATCACTTATTGGTAATCTTGAATGTCATGTCGTATGAGTTGAACCTTTATGTGTCCCTTTTTCTCCTAATCCTTTTTTTGTGGATATAGAAGATAATAACAAGACGTGCAGAGCCAAGGAGAGTGGAGGAAGGTTTAGCTAATGTGGGGGTTCCTCCACAAGAAAACCAAGTCCCTCCCCAACACAACCAAGTGCCTCCACAAGTCCAAGCTCCGGTTATTCCTCCACCTATGACGGATGGTGAGATAAGGTCGGCATTTGTGACTTTTGCCCAAGCCATGACCACCCAAGCTCAAGCCATAACAGCTCAAGCAATTAGGGAGGTTGGACCTCGTATTCATCCTAATGCTAGCACCACAGCTTCCCTCTTGAGGGATTTCATGAGGATGAATCCTCCTATGTTCTATGGGTCGAAAGTGAATGAAGATCCCCAAGACTTTATTGATGAAGTTTACAAGATTCTCTATGATATGGGGTTGACTTTATTGAAAAGGCCGAGTTAGCTTCCTACCAACTCAAGTATGTAGCTCAAACATGGTACACCCAATGGATATATAATATGGCCTTGAGAGCGGGTCCTATCACTTGGGAGGTGTTTGAAAGGGCTTTCCTTGATCTTTTCTTTCCTAGGGAGAAAAGGGAGATGAAAGTGCAAGAATTCATTAACCTTCGTGAAGGAGGTATGAGGGTGCAAGAATAATCCTTGAAGTTTACTAAGTGGTCCAAATATGATCCTACCTTGGTATCTAACCCAAGGGATGAGATGAGTCTTTTTATTACGGGGGTGTCCGATGATTTGGTTGAAGAGTATCGTTCTGTGATGTGCCATGACAACATGGATATCTCTAGGATGAGTATCCATGCACAACAAGTTGAAGATACTAGACTCAACAGAAAGAATAAGGAGTTCAAGAGGGCAAACACTTATGAGGGAGGTACTTGTAATGGTAGGCTTGAGATTCAAGACAAGCCTAGGTTCAAGAAGAGTGTTTGGGACCAAGTTCATTCCAAGTTTTCCAATACAATCAAAGATAGGATGTCTAACCTAAAGTCCTAAAAGACTACGAGTGGAAATTCAGCAAGTGATAAACCAACTTGTGCATAGTGTGGTAAGAAGCATTGGGGTAAGTATCTAGTTAGGACAGGAAATTGCTTTAGTTGTGGAAAAGTGGGCCACAAAGTTAGAGATTGCCCTAATATAAAGAGTCAAGAGAAGGGAAGTGGTCAAGATCAACATAGTGCTACTAGTTTTGAAGCTCCAAAGAGGAATAACTTTTATGCTCTCCGCTCGAGGGGTGAGAAAGAAGAGTCTGTCGATCTGGTCATCGGTATGTTACAAGTCTTCTCTATTGATGTTTATGCTTTACTTAATACCGATGCTACATTATCATTTGTAACTCCTCTAGTATCTTAAAATTTTGATGTTCTACCCCATGTTTTGATGGAACCATTATCGGTTCCAACCCCGATGGGTGACTCAGTTGTGGCTAGAAGAGTCTTTATGAGTTGTCCTATATCTTTGCCCAATAGAGTTACATGGGTGGATTTGGTAAAAATTGATATAGTTGATTTTGATTTTATTTTGGGAATAAATTGGTTTCATGCTTGTTTTGCTTCCATTGATTGCAGAACAAGAGTGATTAAGTTCATTTTTACAAATGAACCTGTCTTACAGTGGAAAGGGGTAATTCAACTCCTATAGGTCGTATCATTTCTTGTTTGTTAGCTTGTAAAATTATCTCTAAAGGGTGTCTTTACCATATCGTAAGAGTCAAAGATCTTGAAACCTACATTCCTCTTATTGAGTCGGTCCCCGTAATGAGGAAATTTCTAGATGATTTACCCAGAATTTCTCCCGAATGGGAAATTGATTTTTGTATTGACTTATTACTGGATACTAATTCCATTTCAATTCCTCCGTATAGGATGGCTCCGGCCGAATTGAAAGAGTTGAAGGCTCAACCCATAGATTTACTAGATAAAGGTTTCATTCAACCTAGTATTTCACCATGAGGAGATCTAATGTTATTTGTTAAGAAGAAGGATGGGTCCCTTAGGATGTGCATTGACTATTTTAAACTCAATAAAGTCACCATTAAGAACAAGTATCCTCTCCGTCGGATTGACGACTTGTTTGATCAACTCCAAGGGGCAAGATACTTTTCTATGATTGACTTGAGGTTGGGGTAACACCAACATAGGGTGAGAGGTGAGGATGTACCTAAAACGGCACTTTGAACTAGGTATGGTCACTATGAGTTCCTAGTAATGTCCTTTGGTCTCATTAATGCCCTGGCTGCTTTTATGGACCTCGTGAATAAGGTGTTTTGAAATTACCAAGATTCATTTGTCATTGTGTTTATTGACGATATCTTGGTATATTCGAAGAATGAGGGTGAACACATGGGTCATTTGAAAGTGGTGTTTCAAGTCCTTAAGAAACACCAACTATTTGCCAAGTATAACAAGTTTGAGTTCTTGTTTAGATCGGTGGCGTTTCATGGTCATATTATTTTGAGTGAGGGTATAGAGGTCGATCTAAAGAAAATTGAGGAAGTTAAGAATTGTCCTAGACTATTGACTCCAACCGACATAAGAATTTTCTTAGGTTTATCCAGATACTATAGGAGGTTCGTGGATGGTTTTGCGTCCATTGCTTCTCCTCTCCTTTGAATACCTTTACCCAAAAGACTGTGAAATTTGAGTGGTCGGAGGCATGTGAAAGAAGCTTCCAAACTTTAAAAGTTAGGCTTACTTTCGCTCCGGTATTGACTTTACCGGAGGGTACCAAGACATTTGTGGTATATTGTGATGCGTCCAAGTGGGTTTGGTTTTTTTTCTTATGTAACGTAGGAAGGTAGTAGCTTATGCCTCTAGACAACTCAAGGTGCACGAGAAGAATTATCCAACTCATGATCTTGAATTACCGGTCGTGGTGTTTGCTTTGAAAATGTGGAGGCATTACTTGTATGGTGTTCATGTGGATGTGTATACCGACCATAAGAGTCTTCAATATGTGTTTACTCAGAAGGATTTAAATCTTCGACAAAGAAGATGGTTGGAATTATTGAAAGATTATGACATGAGTGTTCTTTACCATCCCGGCAAGGCCAATGTGGTTGTGGTGTCTTTGAGTCGTATTACCATGGGTAGTGTGTCTCATGTACAAGAAGGGAAGAAATTGTCACGACCCTCAAGTACACCATAGAAGTTAGAGTATCCTTGAGTTCGTCACATGGAAAATGAGACTTCAAGAAATCTCAATTAAGCCTCTCGTACAATTCATTGCATAATAAACATACTAAAATGAATAAGAATTTAAAACTTTCTTCACACACGAAGACTCTTTCTATAAACAATATGCAAATAGAAGACTTTCATTAAAACATTAAACCTTTACAATAACCCATTGAACCATCTAAACATTAAAGTATACAACACTTGGGACTAGGTCCATACAAGACATAAAATAAAGACTTAAGACATAAACGAACATGTGGATATTTTCCTCGAATCGATGAGGACTCACCAATACTTCATCTTCAACCCTTAGAAACCTATTCGTCATCCATGGTACACCAAGACTTCCAATTCCCTATATTTTAGTCAAAAAGGAAAAGAAGGGGTTAGCACATTAGATGTACTAAGTATGGAAGCCATGCAAAAACCATGAAAAAGGGATAGTAAATAGCATGTTTTTCATGAATTTCGATTAAAACATCATACTATAATCATAGGAACAACATTTAACACTTGAGAAATACATAAGAAATCATCCAAGCAATTATTCACATTTTTTTGCCCACTTTCCAGTGAACTACTTCACTGTTACAGTGAAGTGCTTAGTCTTCACATTTGACATCTTCTAGCATGTAGTCAACCCACTAAAAACTATCCTAAGACTCACTTAAGTCACACAAAGAGAGACCGCCTCCTCTCAAAGCATGCCTAAACGATCTTTAAGACTACTTAGAATCAGACACCTACACACTTACACTACATCAAGCACATCAACATGAGATTCTTCCACCAAAGGTGATTTCCAAGGTTCACTTGAGTGAGTGTGGAGTGACCGCCCATACAATCCCATTCACACACACGCAAGGGATCCTATAGATTACGTAAGATAGAATCATTCTCACTTAATACATCAACACATAGATAATATGACTTTCTCCTTCCAAGGGCTATCAAAAGACTTACTTAAGTAAATCAAGAAGATAACGTCCATGATAGAACTCTTCAATATTACCTAAGTAATCCTTAAGACTTACATAGGTTAGGATCATGTCCACATAATCAATCAATTTCCTTAACTAGAATCATTACTAAGACTTATCTACGTAAGAGATGAAGTGACCATTCCGTTGCCCCCTTCATACCTTAACTAGACAACCCTTAACTACTCTAGAAAAGTACTTATTCATTTGACATTCTTTCTTAACTTAAGTCCTTACATTCCTTAATTCATTTAAGAGACATTCATCATATAAAGGACATTCAAGTAATGGTCTTTGAGAAGACCTAGGGACTCCAACTAACACCTTCAAAGCCTAATATGCAATGTCTAGATAGCGTCCCATACAACCACCTAATCTTTATAGAACTTATCTAATGATAGTAAGTATCCCATATGATGAGAATAGACAATAACCGACAGACCATGGTAGCAAAGCATGGAATCCAGAGTGGTAACCTACTCCGATGGAGGGTGTTCTACTTTCCAATGGTAGAACGTGGACACATCACATGTAGGGACATGGTTAAGGAATATGAAGGGCTTCTTTGTATTCTAGCCTCATACATAAATTATAACTACTTCCCTTGCCATACTCACACGGTGCTAGCCTTAATTCTCATAGATTAAATCACATCAAGGTTCATACAAAAGGGTTCCATATCAAGCTCACAACTTAATTACATTTACCCTACCACAGAAAGGTCCACTAGGGCTACCTCACAATGGCGACAAGAAGCTCATTATGACTATCCTAAGGATTGATATGATGTCGTTCCAGCCAATCAACCTTAAGTCTATCATTCATTACATGAAGGATACCATTACGACTTTCGACTTCAAGTTTCATAGCCTTACCACTAGGTTCAAGGTTTCACATAAAGGACCCTCTTATCATCATTCAAGGTCTCACCTAACATTAATTATTTCAAGACTAAGACTCTGTAGGTTGCTAAGTCAAGACATCACGTATTCATATTCATACATGCATCAATTAAGGGACACAAGTCTACCTAAACAAGACACTACATTACATCACTTTAGCACATATAGCATAACATTCTTTAGACACTTAGGAATGACCCTTAACATCATTATGTAAAACTATTCATTACTTAAAAATCATCACCGTGGCCATTATAGACTCATATAGCCATGTTAGGAACAACCATGTATCAACTCTAAGACTACACACCTAATACATAGTCATAGTATAACATGATCACCTAGTAACTTCAATAAAAGAACACACACTTCCTCATTACTTCACATATAGGTAGATATGATCATACTTCACATAATCAACTACACAAATCAACATATTACTTCAAGTAGTGCCGACAAGGCCATGATCATTATAATACTTGAAATAACGCCGACAAGGCCACATCAATTCACATAACACCGCCACCATAAGTCGACCATACCAATCACACATAATTCAAGATCTAAATTACAATATCCATACATAACAATAACAGAGTTAGGACAGCATACCACCCACTTGATCTCACCACTTCAATCCAAAGCTAAATCATCCAATTCAATATCATAAGGCCCTTACCCATGGCCATGAACATCAATTCAATACATAAATCATAATAATCAATGAATCTAATTCAATTAAATATATATTTACCAATCTAAGACCAAGTAGATATCAATTGAATACAATCCTCTCATCATTAGAAAGCCCATAGAAAACTACACTAGAATCTATAAGCATTAAGTCAATATCAATTCAATTAGCTTAATAGTCAATAGATCTAAGAATATACAATAATCAATTTATCAAATTGAAAAATCCTATAAACCATACATACATAATATATACATGAATCAAAAGCCCATAACAATCTACACATGAATTCATCAATATCTAAGCATGATCACATAACCCATATTTTAGTCCAAATTGAGAGATTTTAAAAAGTCTAGGGTTCATGGAGAATTTCATTGGAAAATATCAATTAAACATCAATAACATCATATCTTAACGTTTGAAAACCTTTCATGCAAGTACCCAAGACTTAGAGTAGAAATTGGACTTTTTCATCTTTTTAAAAACCTTTGAAAATCATCTTTGAAATTGGCTCTAAGGTGATAGCAAGCCTTATATTAAGAACTCCCATACCTTATTTAAAGAACCCAATGATAATTTAAGAAGAAACTCCATTGAAGATCTATCTTCAAGCTTCATCTTCACCTTGAACTCTCATGGAGGTTTTTGGGAAAACTTTAGGAGGGAAGGGGTTTTGATTTAGATGCTAGGGTTTAATTGAGAGTTTAATCACTTATGTACTCTTAAATACCGTCTCCACGTTTTATAATACTTGGGGTGAATTTCTCAAAACCCCTAAGTCAGTAACAAAAAACTGCCAACTTTTAGCACCATCGACGGCAGCATCGCCGGTCCGTGGTCTCACCCACGCCCCGAAGATGGGTTCTCATTGGTTGCTTCAGAGGCTTCTCAAACTTCAGGCCACATGTATCCATCGACGATACCCATCAAAGGGCCATCGCCTGGTCGATTGGCTGTCATTTTGGTCGTCGTTTGGACACTGCATGGCAGTGTTGAACTCCAGGTTAGGGTCCTCCTCTAGGGCCCCTTGCGGGTCCTACATGGAGTCTTACCCGGACGTTTACAACTCAAACATGTACATATACGATTTTAGGATCTCCCACAAGAGTTTCATCCAAAACAAACACATAAAACGCAACAAAATATTCTTAGACACACAAGGTCATTTCAAGGCACATCTTTCGAACGTCATGGACATATGACCTCCAAACTTCACAAAACTTGACACACTACATATATAAACCATATAAACTCATTTAAGGACCATATAATCTCATGTATCACACATAAACACATAGAACCACACATAACCACATATGAGGCACTTAGATGACTTAGTCGTCGAACGTCTTGGTCGTCCCTTGACGTTTGACTTCCAATGCACCTAAACTCTTAGCTACTGCCTCAATAACACTTTAAAAACCATTTTAGGACATTAGATCATCATGAAAACCACGTTAGGCTCTAGCTTCACCTAAGTCATTTTCTGGATCTTACAGAAATACCAAGTGAAAGATGTTCATGTTTGGCTAGATTGGGTTTTTGGTTGGAAGATTCCCTTAATGTTGGTTTTATGGTTCATAATAACTCTGATTCATCATTAGTGGTTCAGGTGAAGTCTAAGCAACATCATAATCTTCTATTGATAGAGTTGAAGAAATTGGTACTTAGCAAGTTGAATGAGTCATTCTCCCAAGGGGGGATGGTGTGCTTAGATAACAAAATAGACTATGTGTACCAGATGTTTATTATTTGAGGAGAAGGGTTTTGGAAGAAGCTCATGCTTCTCAATATTCTATTCATCCAAGTTCCACCAAAACGTATCGTGATCTTAGAAAGGTATATTGGTGGGATGGTTTGAAAAGAGACATAGAGAAGTTTGTATCCAACTGTCCAAAGTGCCAACAGGTTAAAGCTGAGCATCTAAATCCTATTTTAATCCAAGAAATGGGTGTTCCAACTTGGAAGTGGGAAGAAATTAATATGGACTTTGTTTTTGGGTTGCCTCGAACCCGGACGCAAAATGACTCAATTTGGGTTGTAGTATATAGATTGACAAAATCCGCTCACTTTTCCCCCATTAAGTCTATTCGTACATCAGAGGATTATGCAAGGATCTACATTAATGAGATTGTGAGTCTTCATGTGTAAGGACCCTCAAAATAACTTAAGGTGATTAGAGCCTCACATGTGTTTAAAAAGGTTTAAAATGTGTTAATTAAGTGTTTTACTGTATGCATGCATGATTTGAAGTCATTTGGAGGTCAAATGTCGAAGGACGTCCGATGACGTTTGAAAGTTAGACTTGAGACGTGCATGAGTGTCTTGGCGTGTCTTGACATGTTTTACATATTTGTTTTAGTTTAAACTTATGTGGAAGGTCCCTAGCATGTTAATGAGTATATTTACATTGGAAACGTCCAGGTAGGACTCCCCAAGGGCTCCGCAAAATGCCCTCAAGGAGGACCCAAAGAATGCCAAGATACTGCCTTGGAAGTGTCTACCTACGCCTAGGAAACAACGACCAGTAGGTGTGGTAACGCCCCCTTGATGGGTTGACGTCATTCCATAATTAGCCTAGGAGCCACCGATCTCAACCAAAATTCACATTTACTATATTTAGCAAAGAGTTGATGTTCCTTGAGGACTTGAAACTGTAGCCTCAAATGACACATGTGATCATCCTCACTCTTAGAATACACCAATATATCATGAATGAAGACAATTACAAATAAATCTAGGTAATTCTGGAAAACTCTATTCATAAGGTCCATAAAAGTCGTCGGGGCATTAGTTAGACCAAATTACATTACTACGAACCCATAATGACCATACCTAGTTCGGAAAGCCATTTTAGGTATAACTTCACCTCTCACCCTAAGTTGGTGATACCCCGACCTCAAATTAGTTTTAGAAAAATAGCCTACCCCTTAGAGTTGATCAAACAAACTGTTGATCATAGGGAAAGGATACTTGTTCTTTATGGTGACATTATTTAGTTGACAGAAGTCAATGCACATCCTAAGGGTCTTCTTTTTCAGGAATAACACCGGAGAGCCCCATGGCAAAATACTTGGTTTTATGAAACCTTTGTCTAGTAAATCATTGAGTTGAATCTTTAGTTCCTTCAACTCGGCGGAGCCATCCGGTAAGGAGGGATTGAAATAGTCTTCGTACCCAGCAACAAGTCTATGCTGAAGTCTATTTCCCGTTCATAACGACTTCCGGGCTAGTCATTGGGGAAGACTCCTGGAAAATCCTTCACTACAGGTACCGACTCAAAAGGAGGATCCTCAGACTCAAGGTCGTTGACCCTCACATTATGGTAGAGACATCCCTTAGAAATCATCTTAAAAGCTTCTAGACAGGAAATGATTCGACCTCTAGGGATTGAGTTACCCCCTTCCATTCTAAGACAGGTTAATCAGGAAATTGGAATTTAATTACCCTTGTTCTAAAATCAATAGAAACAAAACAAGCATGTAACCTATCCATCCCCAATATGACATCAAAGTCCAACATATCAAGTTCTACCACTTCGACCAATGTAACTCTATTAGACAATAATATGGGACAACTCCTATAGACAGTTTTAGCAACAACGGAGTCACCCACCGGGGTAGAAACCGGAAAAGGTTCAACTAAGATATCGGGTAGCATATCAAAATTTTTAATGGAGTTATAAATGATAAGGTAACACCAGGATCTATTAGAGCATAGACATTAATGGAGAACACTTATAACATATCGGTGACAACATCGGGAGTTTCCTCTTGATCACCCCTAGAGTGTACAACATAAAAGTGGTTCTTCTTAGGAGCATTGAAATTTGGACCGCTTGCTTGTGCTTGGTTACTCTCCTTTCCTATATCCTTTATCATAGGACAATCTCTCACTTTGTGACAATCTTTCAACAACCAAAGCAATTATTCGTTCAATCTAAACATTCACCCATATGCTTCTTACCATATTTGGTACAAGTAGGTTTCTCACATGGTGAATTTAAACTATTTCCCCCTTGACACCTAGGTTTAGACACCCTATCCTTGCTAGCCTTGGGAAATTTAGTAGGAACTTAGTTGGAGAACTCTTCTTGAACATAGGATTGTCTTGAATTTCTAACTTACCCTTAGAAGTACCTCCTTCATAAGACATTGCCCTCTTAGCATCCCTATTCCTCCTCTTAGGTTAAGGGTGTTAGCCAATTTTCTGTATGTATACACATGTAAATTAAGATATACTTCAATGTCAAATACTCCAATCCAAGCTTGTTTAGAAATTGTACCTGCAATAAAGACCCTAAGCTAAAACACAGTATTCTTCACATACACACATTAGGTACTAGGCATCCAAGTGTCAAGCCTAGGTACCATAGCACATGACAATTTAAAATGACCATGTAGATTAAGAAGTGCCCAAGGACATAGTGAGGATCCTTGGACAAGAAGTGAACTTTCTAGAAGTGCATGGTTGGGAAAGTGCACGCAACACATGTGCAAGCACATATGCTACCAATGGCCAAGAGACAAGCCCAACTGAATTGGTTAGGGCGGTTAGGGGGCAGGCGTGTCGGACCATGTAGGGACGAGCTCCATAACTAATTCTAGGTCCTAACTAACGTCCCTAACAAACTAACTAACCTAGTACCAACTAAAATTAACAAACTAGGGTGCCCAAAATCCTATGACCTAACCGGGTGACCTAACCGAATAACTAACTAAAGAAGCATCCTAGTACCTAACCTAGGATGGTCCAAAAGGGTTAGTTATGGTCCTAACGACTTAGGGGTACTTTAGTAATTACCAAAGGTCACTTAATTAATTAAATTATCAACTTAATTAATTAATTTAATTCCTAGTCAAACCCGAAGACCCTAAGTAAAATGCTTTCCTAGTTGTAGTCATTTTAGGAGGGGCATTTTACGTAATTTATGTAGATGGTCTTTAGGGTAATATATGGGACGTCTATATATAGATATTAAGTTAGTTTTAGACCATAATTACATGTCCCAAATCAGAATCAAACGAAATTCTCTTAATCCCTCAAGAACGCTCTCTTTTCCAAACTCCATTGAAGAACAAGAAAACCTTAAGGAAGAGGTCAAAAGTTTCGAAGTCTCCAATAATATTTTCGTGGATTATTCATTTATAAGGTATGAATTCATCATTGAAATCTCTTTCTTCAAGGAGTCAATTAAAATGATTTTTAAAGATGATCAAAAACCATGATTTGTCCAATTTTCGTAATCTAGCCATGGGTTCTTGCATAAAAGGTTTTTAATCAATGTTTTAGAATTTAATTGATGTTAATGCAATGTTTTTAAATCTATAATTCTTATGAACCCATGCAAGCCATGCAAATTCCAATTTTAACTATTTTATGGGTTAAGTGATCATGTTTCTATACTAATGACTTAATGAGTAGTTCCATATGGGCTTTCTAATGAAGTAAGAATTGTATTCAATTGATGTATAATTGGTCTTAGATTGTTAAATATATATTGATTTGACCTATTTTGATCTAGTACTATGGCTTATACTTTGAATTGATATTCATGGCCATGGGTAAAGGCCTTATGGTATTTAATTGGATGATTTAGACATGGATTGAATTGGTAAGAATGGATTGGTGGTAAGCTGCCCTAATTCTCTTTATTTTATGTTAATTAGACTTCAATTATTTTTTTAAGTATGATTATATCTATCTACTTCTGATTAAGTGTAAGTATGTGTTCTTCTATTGATATTAGGTGATCATGTTGGATTATAACTATGTGTTTATGTGTGTAGTCTTAAAGTTGATACATGATTATTCCTACTTGGCTATATGAGTATATTATGGTTATATTGATGATGTTATATTAATTTATAGGATGACATAAAGATGATAAGGGTCGTTACTAAGTGCTTCAAAGAATGATATGTTATATGTGCTAAAGTAAATTAATGATGTGTCTTGTTTTGGTAGATTATGTCCCTTACTTGATACATGTATATGATGAATATGAACGTCTTGACTTAGTAGACTTAGGCACCTTTGTGTTGTATGTGTATGGATGAATGTTTAATGAAAGTCTAGGATCGGTAGACCTAAGATGGTGCCCTTCTAAGAATGACTAATATGTGGAATTTTCTATATAGAAAGAAGGTTAAGAATGAGCTATCCTTATAGGCCATTGAATGGCAGCCCTAGTGGACTGATACGCTCAAAGTTACTTCTCGAAAAGAAGTATAAGCGGTCGTATCAAGTAAAGGTCGGTAATTCTAACTATAACAATCCTTTCCTAATATCGTACATGCAAAGTGGTAAGTTATGTATCCCTAATTCCTTGGTACGTAACTAGGAAATTTCACTCCGCACCTTGGTTCGGCTACGTGTGTATGCTTTACTAAACCTTACCTTTACCTCATATTAAGCATCATAATAGATGTTTGGCTCAGTTGTTACTTTGCCCCAAACGACACTAGCCTATTAGATAGTGTATACTAAATCTATGTTGATAATTCTTTTCTTATTATCTACCTCCTTGGTCCGGCAAGTAGCAATAAGGCGAGTTCTAACATGTGCACTCGTTAAAATGACTTCTAAATGGAAGAATTATCAATACATGCAAGACACTAATCTAGAAGTGTTATTTTAGCTAGGGTTTACCTTGTTATTTAGCAATGGTTCCCACATTCCTAGTTATGGAGTTTAGTTACCCATTTTCATAATCACACAATTCATATTAATTAGATAAGAATTCATGCACTTACTTTGATGAGATTGAAGAAAATCCAGAAAATTACTTGAATTAATCAAAAAGTTGTAACAAACGATTCCGAAAAATAAAGTAATTTGCAAAATCCCAAAATTCAACACTTAGAACAATAAAACTTGAAATATCCAAGAGTCTAACTCCAAAATTAGGTTTTTACAAGTATTTATAATACTAGAATCCTAACAATAGAGGGAAATCTATTTAAGGAAAATCTGCCAAAAAATGCGTCTGAGTCAACGACTGGAGCGACGGACAGTCAAAGTCACGATGGACCATCGAGGCCCTCCGTCATGCCATACTTAACATCTTTTTCTGCTGTTTTCTTCACCCACTTTCTGTTACCATTGATGCACATGCAGGACGGTCCATCGTGGCTATGACGATGCGTCAATGGCTTTCGTTCCTCCATACTTAGAATCTTTCGAAGATGGGTACTGGAGCTACTTTCTGTTAACCTTGACGGATGTGCAGTACGGTCCGTCGTGGCTATGACGATCCGTCGAGAGTGTCTGTAGCCCCACACTTAGTCAGAATTCCCAACTTCCTTTAGCAACTTTTCTCTTCGTACGACGGTGGCCACCTACGGACCATCGAGGTCACGACGGACCGTCGATGGCTCCGTAGGTCATCACTTCTGCAATTTTCAGCATAATACTCCCACGTTCTCCTTTTGGACAGATTTCCTTCAAATAAAGAGAAAACTACATTAAAACAGATACAAAAAGGCTTTAGACACACACTAAACTTAAGGAAAAAGCATTGAAAGTACCGTGTAACCACGGTATATCAACACCCTCAACTTAAATTCGTTGTTTGTCCTCAAGCGACGCACTATGACATACCACAAAATCTTTGTACAAGAGTATCCTTATTTTAGCTTTTTGCAATCATCTGGCTATCAATCTCGATTTTTTTCAAATTGTTTTATGCATGCTATCACTATTAGGCATGATCATGTGGATCAGACCATGACACAAACTCACCACACACCGATACCTATCCTCTTTAATCTCTCACCAAGGTACCAATTTTCCAATATTGCAACTAGTGTCCTCACTTCAAAACAACATCCTCATTTTTCACACAACGATTTCAGTTTGAGTATAAGGATTATTTTTCAACACTCACTCTCAGAACAACTTCACACCTCATTTATACTGATTGCCATAGGCTTGCCCTTATTTTCACTGCTTTAAGTTCACCATAATAGACTCTTAGGATCACGATAGGACTTTCTCAGCTTGTAACTTAGGCTCGGGATCAGGTTGGATACATTTAGATGTATTTTTAGTGACTTATTTCCCTCCTTGACATAACGACTAAGCGTCCTACCTTTTCATCGTTTTATTCTGCCCTATTTCTTAATTTTATTGCATTCTCTCACCTTGTTGTTCTCCCTTCTTTCTCCTTTTGTGTAAGTGACTCTTTTCTTTTTTTTTTTACTTGTATTTTCAAATTTTCAACTTTTTCACTTTTCTTTCAACTTTTCTTGAGTCACTTTTCTTTTGTTCTTTCTCTCTCTTTATTCTTTCAACCCCACTTTCCGGGGCCTTCCTCATAATAGCCACCCTCAACTCATGGCTTTGCCATGAGTCAAGGTACATAATACCCAAAGTTGGGTTAGGGCCACGACAAGGTTGTTTGCTGCATTAGCTACCCTCAACTTACGCTGTTGGCATAAGCTAAGGTGCACATGTCCAAAGAGGGACCAGAGCCAACTCATTGTTCCCAAAAAAAATCAGTTGGGGTGAAAAAGAAAGGTCTATTTTAAGCTCAAATCATTTGGATCACGAAGGGATTAATTTCATTCAGTTTTTTATTATTTAGGCTAAAGATTGGCTATATTGGACAAGGGCCTATGATCCTTTCCTAATTGTCTATTACGACTTACTTTTAGCAGGACTAACTAGGCACATTCTAGCTCAGTACCAATGGTGGAATATTCAAATTTTCCTCAAACTCACGTGACATCTCATTACTCTACCAAATTATCAGAAACCTAGTTCAAGTTTTAGATTTAGGGTCATGAAGTAGTGTATCTCTGTGTCATGCCTAGAGTCACACATTTATCAGTTATTGTTCCTAGTCACGCAGTATCTTCTTTAAATAAGGATATTATTTTATTTAGCCATCATGCTTCAGAGTCCATTTTCTATACTATGTACAAGAGATACCAACATGCCGGTTCAACAATAAAGTAACCAGTCTCTTGGGGAAAAAGAACACAGGCAAGAAAACCCCAAGAGAGGATCGTGAGTTGGGCTACTCAGACTTCACCCTAACACTTACTTTCCATTTACCCCATCCCCAACAAAAAAGATATGCAATTATCCCCAATACATAAAAGTATATAAAATAGAGTGGTAGGTGAAGCAAACTTGAGGCGCAACGCGCCGGTGATCAACAAGCTGGCGGGTCCGGTTTTCCGAAACCCGCTCCCTCTGAAGTAGGGACACCATCAGTAGTGTCCTCCTGAATGACAGCACCATCAGTAGTTCTCCTCGCAGCCTCTGCAACTCCGGAACTAGACGCTCCAGCAACCACCTCCATAACCCTCAACTGGCGGGCCTCCTCATCAATCAGCGAGGCTCTCCTCGCAGCCTACAACTCGTGGAGCTCCTTCTTTCGAGCCCGGTATTCATCCTCATCTCTAGTCCAGTGCCTATTGGAAAGCTGTTGTGGTGGAGGTGGTGGCACATCAGTAGTGGCGAATAGGGCAGCCATCACCGTGTCCTCAGTAGCCTCTGCAGTAGGGGCCTCAGACTTCGGCACCCGAGCCTCTAGTATAGTATCTAAGTCGGCTCGCAGACTCGCCACTGCAGCCTGGAGAGACATCACATCCTCTGTAGGGGCTGGTCAAGCAAGAACCCGCAGCTTAAAAGGATCCAAGCGCTGGTGGACCTCCATGACCTTCCTCTCAGTGTACTGGGTCATCTTCCTCTCTAAGCGCTCCTCTGCCTCAGCAATAGATTTCTGCATCCAAGGCTAGATATGGTGCAGAAGTGTGGCCATTTGGGCCTCAAGTTTCTGGACACTAGCAAGTGGTACCAGAGTAGCAGATGGTGTCGATCGGGAGGAGCTCGGAGCGGTGCTACCACCGGGATAGACTCGACCGAAGTGGTGTCGGTAGGCTCAGATGTAGCCGAGTTAGCCGCTTGGGCTTGCTCTACCGTTGCCGCTAGGTTCTCATCAAGTGGCTGCACCTCTGGATGGGGTCCTCTGTGGGGAGCTAACTCATTGGCCTCATTACGAATGAGGCAGATATCTACTGTTCCCGGCGGGGTGTTGAGTACATCAATGTGCCACACGGGCACTCCTGCTAACCTGCACAAAGAAAAAACCATGCACGGGAAGGGGTAAGTAGTAGTGGCCTTAAAGGCCCTCTCGTGCATCACGGCCTGTAGTAGCCGTGCAAAGTCCACCTCGAACCCCGCAATCATCGCCGCCATCAGTACCACACGATCCCAAGTGACAATGTTGTCAGCTGCAGTGGGGGAATGGTAGTGTCGGACTAGTAACCACAAAAACTTAGCTGGGAAGGTGAGGTTAGCCTTCTTGATACTTCCCTTAGGCTAGGCAGCGTCACCATCAACGGAAAGGTACTGTGCAATCCACCTCTTGGTGGTCTCTCTCAACTCTGGCTCACACTGGAACCGACCATCTTTAATCAACTTCCACCGATAGTCGAACTCGGCGGTGATAGGTGTTCGGGTGGCATCAACATCCGCACCATAAAGAAATATGCGGATGGCTGGGAAGGAAATGTCAACCCGCTTGCCGCGGACTTGGACGTAATCGAAAGGAGCATGTTAGGCGGGGGCTGCCCGCCTGTATAGCTGAGATCGTATAGTCACCACATAGGAGCCATAGAACTCTCGGACCATCTCCTCACTATAGTGACCTACATCCCGAGCCGTCCACTACATCCGATGTCTGGTGAACAACTCTTTTATAGCTGGCATAGTGGAAAGGCTACTCGTGAGAACCCGCCGCTTAAGTGTCAGGGTTCGGGTCATGACCCCCTTGTCATTGGGCATCTTGGCATCAGTATAGATCTGGTATTGCCCCTCGACACACCACAGGTTGGGCTGATCAACAACCGGAGCGGGGACGCCAGTCTGAGGTACTGGAGTTGAGTCAGCACTGTCAGCGTCATCAGCCGAGGCAGAAGCAAAAGCCTCCACTGATCCGGAGACCTCCTCAGAATCGGAAGCTTCCGTAGAACCGGATGCCTCAATAAAGCTAGACGCTCCCTATGAATGTGCAGCCGACCCAGAAGGTGTGCCGGTCAGTATGTGCTCTTCGTCAAACTGGGAGGCAGTGACTACGTCGGGCGCCACCCTCGTGTGAGTGGCTCTGGTGGGGCGAGTAGCAGGGGTAGCAGTTCGAGTGCCTGGTGGCATGTACTCATGGTCACGCTCATTATCTGAGCCTATGATGAGCCGGTTCGACGAGGCGACTGACTTGGAACGCCCTCGTAAGTAGACCCGGTCGTGTTTAGGAGACATTTGTACCTGCAAAGACAAGTAGTTAGTACCAGTGAAAGCAACAGAACACAGTAAAAGAATGGTAGTACAGAAGTACAAAGTGGAGGACGGACCCATCGACGGTCCGTTGAAGGTACGACGGTCCGTCATGTGGGATCCGTCGAGGGACACTTAGAGAAATTTTTCAAAACATCATAAACAAAGGTTCTGACAGAGGCGACGGATATGTAGGATGGACCATCGAAGGCAAGACGGTCCGTCATGAGTGTCCATCGAGGGACACTTAGAATACATTTTTAAAACGTCAGAAACCAAGATTCTGACAGAGGCGACGGATATGCAGGATGGACTGTCGAAGGCATGACGGTCTGTCATCCGTCGAAGGACACTTAGATTATTTTTATAAAAGATCAGAAACAAAGGTTCTGACAGTGTCGACGATTATGCAGGACGGACCGTCGAGGGAACGACGGTCCGTCGTAAGGGTTTGTCGATGGACACTTATGCCTCTAGACAACTCAAGGTGCACGAGAAGAACTATCCAACTCATGATCTTGAATTACCGGTCTTGGTGTTTGCTTTGAAAATATGGAGGCATTATTTGTATGGTGTTCATGTGGATGTGTATACCGACCATAAGAGTCTTCAATATGTGTTTACTCAGAAGGATTTAAATCTTTGACAAAGAAGATGGTTGGAATTATTGAAAGATTATGACATGAGTGTTCTTTACCATCCCGGCAAGGCCAATGTGGTTGTGGTGTCTTTGAGTCGTATTACCATGGGTAGTGTGTCTCATGTACAAGAAGGGAAGAAATTGTCACGACCCTCAAGTACACCATAGAAGTTAGAGTATCCTTGAGTTCGTCACATGGAAAATGAGACTTCAA
This sequence comes from Solanum sitiens, assembly GCA_016801875.1. Lineage (NCBI taxonomy): Eukaryota > Viridiplantae > Streptophyta > Magnoliopsida > Solanales > Solanaceae > Solanum > Solanum sitiens. The sequence goes on from JABWTJ010001012.1 coordinate 33,736, forward strand.
GAAATCTCAATTAAGCCTCTCGTACAATTCATTGCATAATAAACATACTAAAATGAATAAGAATTTAAAACTTTCTTCACACACGAAGACTCTTTCTATAAACAATACGCAAATAGAAGACTTTCATTAAAACATTAAACCTTTACAATAACCCATTGAACCATCTAAACATTAAAGTATATAACACTTGGGACTAGGTCCATACAAGATATAAAATAAAGACTTAAGACATAAACGAACATGTGGATATTTTCCTCGAATCGATGAGGACTCACCAATACTTCATCTTCAACCCTTAGAAACCTATCCGTCATCCATGGTACACCAAGACTTCCAATTCCCTATATTTTAGTCAAAAGGGAAAAGAAGGGGTTAGCACATTAGATGTACTAAGTATGGAAGCCATGCAAAAACCATGAAAAAGGGATAGTAAATAGTATGTTTTTCATGAATTTCGATTAAAACATCATACTATAATCATAGGAACAACATTTAACACTTGAGAAATACATAAGAAATCATCCAAGCAATTATTCACATTTTTTTGCCCACTTTCCAGTGAACTACTTCACTGTTACAGTGAAGTGCTTAGTCTTCACATTTGACATCTTCTAGCATGTAGTCAACCCACTAAAAACTATCCTAAGACTCACTTAAGTCACACTAAGAGAGACCGCCTCCTCTCAAAGCATGCCTAAACGATCTTTAAGACTACTTAGAATCAGACACCTACACATTTACACTACATCAAGCACATCAACATGAGATTCTTCCACCAAAGGTGATTTCCAAGGTTCACTTGAGTGAATGTGGAGTGACCGCCCATACAATCCCATTCACACACACGCAAGGGATCCTATAGATTACGTAAGATAGAATCATTCTCACTTAATACATCAACACATAGATAATATGACTTTCTCCTTCCAAGGGCTATCAAAAGACCTACTTAAGTAAATCAAGAAGATAACGTCCATGATAGAACTCTTCAATATTACCTAAGTAATCCTTAAGACTTACATAGGTTAGGATCATGTCCACATAATCAATCAATTTCCTTAACTAGAATCATTACTAAGACTTATCTACGTAAGAGATGAAGTGACCATTCCTTTGCCCCCTTCATACCTTAACTAGAAAACCCTTAACTACTCTAGAAAAGTACTTATTCATTTGACATTCTTTCTTAACTTAAGTCCTTACATTCCTTAATTCATTTAAGAGACATTCATCATATAAAGGACATTCAAGTAATGGTCTTTGAGAAGACCTAGGGACTCCAACTAACACCTTCAAAGCCTAATATGCAATGTCTAGATAGCGTCCCATACAACCACCTAATCTTTATAGAACTTATCTAATGATAGTAAGTATCCCATATGATGAGAATAGACAATAACCGACAGACCATGGTAGCAAAGCATGGAATCCAGAGTGGTAACCTACTCCGATGGAGGGTGTTCTACTTTCCAATGGTAGAACGTGGACACATCACATGTAGGGACATGGTTAAGGAATATGAAGGGCTTCTTTGTATTCTAGCCTCATACATAAATTATAACTACTTCCCTTGCCATACTCACACGGTGCTAGCCTTAATTCTCATAGATTAAATCACATCAAGGTTCATACAAAAGGGTTCCATATCAAACTCACAACTCAATTACATTTACCCTACCACAGAAAGGTCCACTAGGGCTACCTCACAATGGCGACAAGAAGCTCATTATGACTATCCTAAGGATTGATATGATGTCGTTCCAGCCAATCAACCTTAAGTCTATCATTCATTACATGAAGGATACCATTACGACTTTCGACTTCAAGTTTCATAGCCTTACCACTAGGTTCAAGGTTTCACATAAAGGACCCTCTTATCATCATTCAAGGTCTCACCTAACATTAATTATTTCAAGACTAAGACTCTGTAGGTTGCTAAGTCAAGACATCACATATTCATATTCATACATGCATCAATTAAGGGACACAAGTCTACCTAAACAAGACACTACATTACATCACTTTAGCACATATAGCATAACATTCTTTAGACACTTAGGAATGACCCTTAACATCATTATGTAAAACTATTCATTACTTAAACATCATCACCGTGGCCATTATAGACTCATATAGCCATGTTAGGAACAACCATGTATCAACTCTAAGACTACACACCTAATACATAGTCATAGTATAACATGATCACCTAGTAACTTCAATAAAAGAACACACACTTCCTCATTACTTCACATAATCAACTACACAAATCAACATATTAGTTCAAGTAGTGCTGACAAGGCCATGATCATTATAATACTTGAAATAACGCCGACAAGGCCACATCAATTCACATAACACCGCCACCATAAGTCGACCATACCAATCACACATAATTCAAGATCTAAATTACAATATCCATACATAACAGTAAGAGAGTTAGGACAGCATACCACCCACTTGATCTCACCACTTCAATCCAAAGCTAAATCATCCAATTCAATATCATAAGGCCCTTACCCATGGCCATGAACATCAATTCAATACATAAATCATAATACTCAATGAATCTAATTCAATTAAATATATATTTACCAATCTAAGACCAAGTAGATATCAATTGAATACAATCCTCTCATTATTAGAAAGCCCATAGAAAACTACACTAGAATCTATAAGCATTAAGTCAATATCAATTCAATTAGCTTAATAGTCAATAGATCTAAGAATATACAATAATCAATTTATCAAATTGAAAAATCCTATAAACCATACATACATAATATATACATGAATCAAAAGCCCATAACAATCTACACATGAATTCTTCAATATCTAAGCATGATCACATAACCCATATTTTAGTCCAAATTGAGAGATTTTAAAAAGTCTAGGGTTCATGGAGAATTTCATTGGAAAATATCAATTAAACATCAATAACATCATATCTTAACGTTTGAAAACCTTTCATGCAAGTACCCAAGACTTAGAGTAGAAATTGGACTTTTTCATCTTTTTAAAAACCTTTGAAAATCATCTTTGAAATTGGCTCTAAGGTGATAGCAAGCCTTATATTAAGAACTCCCATACCTTATTTAAAGAACCCAATGATAATTTAAGAAGAAACTCCATTGAAGATCTATCTTCAAGCTTCATCTTCACCTTGAACTCTCATGGAGGTTTTTGGGAAAACTTTAGGAGGGAAGGGGTTTTGATTTAGATGCTAGGGTTTAATTGAGAGTTTAATCACTTATGTACTCTTAAATACCGTCCCCATGTTTTATAATACTTGGGGTGAATTTCTCAATACCCCTAAGTCATTAACAAAAAACTGCCAACTTTTAGCACCATCGACGGCAGCATCGCCGGTCCGTGGTCTCACCCACGCCCCGACGATGGGTTCTCATTGGTTGCTTCATAGGCTTCTCAAACTTCAGGCCACATGTATCCATCGACGAGACCCATCAAAGGGCCATCGCCTGGTCGATTGGCTGTCATTTTGGTCGTCGTTTGGACACTGCATGGCAGTGTTGAACTCCAGGTTAGGGTCCTCCTCTAGGGCCCCTTGCGGGTCCTACATGGAGTCTTACCCAGACGTTTACAACTCAAACATGTACGTATACGATTTTAGGATCTCCCACAAGAGTTTCATCCAAAACGAACACATAAAACGCAACAAAATATTCTTAGACACACAAGGTCATTTCAAGGCACATCTTTCGAACGTCATGGACATATGACCTCCAAACTTCACAAAACTTGACACACTACATATATAAACCATATAAACTCATTTAAGGACCATATAATCTCATGTATCACACATAAACACATAGAACCACACATAACCACATATGAGGCACTTAGATGACTTAGTCGTCGAACGTCTTGGTCGTCCCTTGACGTTTGACTTCCAATGCACCTAAACTCTTAGATACTGCCTCAATAACACTTTAAAACCCATTTTAGGACATTATATCATCATGAAAACCACGTTAGGCTCTAGCTTCACCTAAGTCATTTTCTGGATCTTACAGAAATACCAAGTGAAAGATGTTCATGTTTGGCTAGATTGGGTTTTTGGTTGGAAAATTCCCTTAATGTTGGTTTTATGGTTCATAATAACTCTGATTCATCATTAGTAGTTCAGGTGAAGTCTAAACAACATCATAATCTTCTATTGATAGAGTTGAAGAAATTGGTACTTAGCAAGTTGAATGAGTCATTCTCCCAAGGGGGGATGGTGTGCTTAGATAACAAAATAGACTATGTGTACCAGATGTTTATTATTTGAGGAGAAGGGTTTTGGAAGAAGCTCATGCTTCTCAATATTCTATTCATCCAAGTTCCACCAAAACGTATCGTGATCTTAGAAAGGTATATTGGTGGGATGGTTTGAAAAGAGACAGAGAAGTTTGTATCCAACTGTCCAAAGTGCCAACAAGTTAAAGCTGAGCATCTAAATCCTATTTTAATCCAAGAAATGGGTGTTCCAACTTGGAAGTGGGAAGAAATTAATATGGACTTTATTTTTGGGTTGCCTCGAACCCGGACGCAAAATGACTCAATTTGGGTTGTAGTATATAGATTGACAAAATCCGCTCACTTTTCCCCCATTAAGTCTATTCGTACATCAGAGGATTATGCAAGGATCTACATTAATGAGATTGTGAGTCTTCATGTGTAAGGACCCTCAAAATAACTTAAGGTGCTTAGAGCCTCACATGTGTTTAAAAAGGTTTAAAATGTGTTAATTAAGTGTTTTACTGTATGCATGCATGATTTGAAGTCATTTGGAGGTCAAATGTCGAAGGACGTCCGATGACGTTTGAAAGTTAGACTTGAGACGTGCATGAGTGTCTTGGCGTGTCTTGACATGTTTTACATATTTGTTTTAGTTTAAACTTATGTGGAAGGTCCCTAGCATGTTAATGAGTATATTTACATTGGAAACGTCCAGGTAGGACTCCCCAAGGGCTCCGCAAAATGCCCTCAAGGAGGACCCAAAGAATGCCAAGATACTGCCTTGGAAGTGTCTACCTACGCCTAGGAAACAACGACCAGTAGGTGTGGTGACGCCCCCTTGATGGGTTGACGTCGTTCCATAATTAGCCTAGGAGCCACCAATCTCAACCAAAATTCACATTTACTATATTTAGCAAAGAGTTGATGTTCCTTGAGGACTTGAAACTGTAGCCTCAAATGACACATGTGATCATCCTCACTCTTAGAATACACCAATATATCATGAATGAAGACAATTACAAATAAATCTAGGTAATTCTGGAAAACTCTATTCATAAGGTCCATAAAAGTCGTCGGGGCATTAGTTAGACCAAATTACATTACTACGAACCCATAATGACCATACCTAGTTCGGAAAGCCATTTTAGGTATAACTTCACCTCTCACCCTAAGTTGGTGATACCCCGACCTCAAATTAGTTTTAGAAAAATAGCCTACCCCTTGGAGTTGATCAAACAAACTGTTGATCATAGGGAAAGGATACTTGTTCTTTATGGTGACATTATTTAGTTGACAGAAGTCAATGCACATCCTAAGGGTCTTCTTTTTCAGGAATAACACCGGAGAGCCCCATGGCAAAATACTTGGTTTTATGAAACCTTTGTCTAGTAAATCATTGAGTTGAATCTTTAGTTCCTTCAACTCGGCGGAGCCATCCGGTAAGGAGGGATTGAAATAGTCTTCGTACCCAGCAACAAGTCTATGCTGAAGTCTATTTCCCGTTCATAACGACTTCCGGGCTAGTCATTGGGGAAGACTCCTGGAAAATCCTTCACTACAGGTACCGACTCAAAAGGAGGAGCCTCGGACTCAAGGTCGTTGACCCTCACATTATGGTAGAGACATCCCTTAGAAATCATCTTAAAAGCTTCTAGACAGGAAATGATTCGACCTCTAGGGATTGAGTTACCCCCTTCCATTCTAAGACAGGTTAATCAGGAAATTGGAATTTAATTACCCTTGTTCTAAAATCAATAGAAACAAAACAAGCATGTAACCTATCCATCCCCAATATGACATCAAAGTCCAACATATCAAGTTCTACCACTTCGACCAATGTAACTCTATTAGACAATAATATGGGACAACTCCTATAGACAGTTTTAGCAACAACGGAGTCACCCACCGGGGTAGAAACCGGAAAAGGTTCAACTAAGATATCGGGTAGCATATCAAAATTTTTAATGGAGTTATAAATGATAAGGTAACACCAGGATCTATTAGAGCATAGACATTAATGGAGAACACTTATAACATATCGGTGACAACATCGGGAGTTTCCTCTTGATCACCCCTAGAGTGTACAACATAAAAGTGGTTCTTCTTAGGAGCATTGAAATTTGGACTGCTTGCTTGTGCTTGGTTACTCTCCTTTCCTATATCCTTTATCATAGGACAATCTCTCACTTTGTGACAATCTTTCAACAACCAAAGCAATTATTCGTTCAATCTAAACATTCACCCATATGCTTCTTACCATATTTGGTACAAGTAGGTTTCTCACATGGTGAATTTAAACTATTTCCCCCTTGACACCTAGGTTTAGACACCCTATCCTTGCTAGCCTTGGGAAATTTAGTAGGAACTTAGTTGGAGAACTCTTCTTGAACATAGGATTGTCTTGAATTTCTAACTTACCCTTAGAAGTACCTCCTTCATAAGACCTTGCCCTCTTAGCATCCCTATTCCTCCTCTTAGGTTAAGGGTGTAAATTAAGATATACTTCAATGTCAAATACTCCAATCCAAGCTTGTTTAGAAATTGTACCTGCAATAAAGACCCTAAGCTAAAACACAGTATTCTTCACATACACACATTAGGTACTAGGCATCCAAGTGTCAAGCCTAGGTACCATAGCACATGACAATTTAAAATGACCATGTAGATTAAGAAGTGCCCAAGGACATAGTGAGGATCCTTGGACAAGAAGTGAACTTTCTAGAAGTGCATGGTTGGGAAAGTGCACGCAACACATGTGCAAGCACATATGCTACCAATGGCCAAGAGACAAGCCCAACTGAATTGGTTAGGGCGGTTAGGGGGCAGGCGTGTCGGACCATGTAGGGACGAGCTCCATAACTAATTCTAGGTCCTAACTAACGTCCCTAACAAACTAACTAACCTAGTACCAACTAAAATTAACAAACTAGGGTGCCCGAAATCCTATGACCTAACCGGGTGACCTAACCGAATAACTAACTAAAGAAGCATCCTAGTACCTAACCTAGGATGGTCCAAAAGGGTTAGTTATGGTCCTAACGACTTAGGGGTACTTTAGTAATTACCAAAGGTCACTTAATTAATTAAATTATCAACTTAATTAATTAATTTAATTCCTAGTCAAACCCGAAGACCCTAAGTAAAATGCTTTCCTAGTTGTAGTCATTTTAGGAGGGGCGTTTTACGTAATTTATGTAGATGGTCTTTAGGGTAATATATGGGACGTCTATATATAGATATTAAGTTAGTTTTAGACCATAATTACATGTCCCAAATCAGAATCAAACGAAATTCTCTTAATCTCTCAAGAACGCTCTCTTTTCCAAACTCCATTGAAGAACAAGAAAAGCTTAAGGAAGAGGTCGAAAGTTTCGAAGTCTCCAATAATATTTTCGTGGATTATTCATTTATAAGGTATGAATTCATCATTGAAATCTCTTTCTTCAAGGAGTCAATTAAAATGATTTTTAAAGATGATCAAAAACCATGATTTGTCCAATTTTCGTAATCTAGCCATGGGTTCTTGCATAAAAGGTTTTTAATCAATGTTTTAGAATTTAATTGATGTTAATGCAATGTTTTTAAATCTATAATTCTTATGAACCCATTCAAGCCATGCAAATTCCAATTTTAACTATTTTATGGGTTAAGTGATCATGTTTCTATACTAATGACTTAATGAGTAGTTCCATATGGGCTTTCTAATGAAGTAAGAATTGTATTCAATTGATGTATAATTGGTCTTAGATTGTTAAATATATATTGATTTGACCTATTTTGATCTAGTACTATGGCTTATACTTTGAATTGATATTCATGGCCATGGGTAAAGGCCTTATGGTATTTAATTGGATGATTTAGACATGGATTGAATTGGTAAGAATGGATTGGTGGTAAGCTGCCCTAATTCTCTTTATTTTATGTTAATTAGACTTCAATTATTTTTTTAAGTATGATTATATCTATCTACTTCTGATTAAGTGTAAGTATGTGTTCTTCTATTGATATTAGGTGATCATGTTGGATTATAACTATGTGTTTATGTGTGTAGTCTTAAAGTTGATACATGATTATTCCTACTTGGCTATATGAGTATATTATGGTTATATTGATGATGTTATATTAATTTATAGGATGACATAAAGATGATAAGGGTCGTTACTAAGTGCTTCAAAGAATGATATGTTATATGTGCTAAAGTAAATTAATGATGTGTCTTGTTTTGGTAGATTATGTCCCTTACTTGATACATGTATATGATGAATATGAACGTCTTGACTTAGTAGGCTTAGGCACCTTTGTGTTGTATGTGTATGGATGAATGTTTAATGAAAGTCTAGGATCGGAAGACCTAAGATGGTGCCCTTCTAAGAATGACTAATATGTGGAATTTTCTATATAGAAAGAAGGTTAAGAATGAGCTATCCTTATAGGCCATTGAATGGCAGCCCTAGTGGACTGATACGCTCAAAGTTACTTCTCGAAAAGAAGTATAAGCGGTCGTATCAAGTAAAGGTCGGTAATTCTAACTATAACAATCCTTTCCTAATATCGTACATGCAAAGTGGTAAGTTGTGTATCCCTAATTCCTTGGTACGTAACTAGGAAATTTCACTCCGCACCTTGGTTCGGCTACGTGTGTATGCTTTACTAAACCTTACCTTTACCTCATATTAAGCATCATAATAGATGTTTGGCTCAGTTGTTACTTTGCCCCAAACGACACTAGCCTATTAGATAGTGTATACTAAATCTATGTTGATAATTCTTTTCTTATTATCTACCTCCTTGGTCCGGCAAGTAGCAATAAGGCGAGTTCTAACATGTGCACTCGTTAAAATGACTTCTAAATGGAAGAATTATCAATACATGCAACACACTAATCTAGAAGTGTTATTTTAGCTAGGGTTTACCTTGTTATTTAGCAATGGTTCAACATTCCTAGTTATGGAGTTTAGTTACCCATTTTCATAATCACAAAATTCATATTAATTAGATAAGAATTCATGCACTTACTTTGATGAGATTGAAGAAAATCCAGAAAATTACTTGAATTAATCAAAAAGTTGTAACAAACGATTCCGAAAAATAAAGTAATTTGCAAAATCCCAAAATTCAACACTTAGAACAATAAAACTTAAAATATCCAAGAGTCTAACACCAAAATTAGGTTTTTACAAGTATTTATAATACTAGAATCCTAACAATAGAGGGAAATCTATTTAAGGAAAATCTGCCAAAAAATGCGTCTGAGTCAACTACTGGAGCGACGGACAGTCAAAGTCACGATGGACCATCGAGGCCCTCCGTCATGCCATACTTAACATCTTTTTCTGCTGTTTTCTTCACCCACTTTCTGTTACCATTGATGCACATGCAGGACGGTCCATCGTGGCTATGACGATGCGTCAATGGCTTTCGTTCCTCCATACTTAGAATCTTTCGAAGATGGGTACTGGAGCTACTTTCTGTTAACCTTGACGGATGTGCAGTACGGTCCGTCGTGGCTATGACGATCCGTCGAGAGTGTCCGTAGCCCCACACTTAGTCAGAATTCCCAACTTCCTTTAGCAACTTTTCTCTTCGTACGACGGTGGCCACCTACGGACCATCGAGGTCACGACGGACCGTCGATGGCTCCGTAGGTCATCACTTCTGCAATTTTCAGCATAATACTCCCACGTTCTCCTTTTGGACAGATTTCCTTCAAACAAAGAGAAAACTACATTAAAACAAATACAAAAAGGCTTTAGACACACACTAAATTTAAGGAAAAAGCATTGAAAGTACCGTGTAACCACGGTATATCAACATCCTCAACTTAAATTCGTTGTTTGTCCTCAAGCGACGCACTATGACATACCACAAAATCTTTGTACAAGAGTATCCTTATTTTAGCTTTTTGCAATCATCTGGCTATCAATCTCGATTTTTTTCAAATTGTTTTATGCATGCTATCACTATTAGGCATGATCATGTGGATCAGACCATGACACAAACTCACCACACACCGATACCTATCCTCTTTAATCTCTCACCAAGGTACCAATTTTCCAATATTGCAACTAGTGTCCTCACTTCAAAACAACATCCTCATTTTTCACACAACGATTTCAGTTTGAGTATAAGGATTATTTTTCAACACTCACTCTCAGAACAACTTCACACCTCATTTATACTGATTGCCATAGGCTTGCCCTTATTTTCACTGCTTTAAGTTCACCATAATAGACTCTTAGGATCACGATAGGACTTTCTCAGCTTGTAACTTAGGCTAGGGATCAGGTTGGATACATTTAGATGTATTTCTAGTGACTTATTTCCCTCCTTGACATAACGACTAAGCGTCCTACCTTTTCATCGTTTTATTCTGCCCTATTTCTTAATTTTATTGCATTCTTTCACCTTGTTGTTCTCCCTTCTTTCTCCTTTTGTGTAAGTGACTCTTTTCTTTTTTTTTTTACTTGTATTTTCAAATTTTCAACTTTTTCACTTTTCTTTCAACTTTTCTTGAGTCACTTTTCTTTTGTTCTTTCTCTCTCTTTATTCTTTCAACCCCACTTTCCGGGGCCTTCCTCATAATAGCCACCCTCAACTCATGGCTTTGCCATGAGTCAAGGTACATAATACCCAAAGTTGGGTTAGGGCCACGACAAGGTTGTTTGCTGCATTAGCTACCCTCAACTTACGCTGTTGGCATAAGCTAAGGTGCACATGTCCAAAGAGGGACCACAGCCAACTCATTGTTCCCAAAAAAAATCAGTTGGGGTGAAAAAGAAAGGTCTATTTTAAGCTCAAATCATTTGGATCACGAAGGGATTAATTTCATTCAGTTTTTTATTATTTAGGCTAAAGATTGGCTATATTGGACAAGGGCCTATGATCCTTTCCTAATTGTCTATTATGACTTACTTTTAGCAGGACTAACTAGGCACATTCTAGCTCAGTACCAATGGTGGAATATTCAAATTTTCCTCAAACTCACGTGACATCTCATTACTCTACCAAATTATCAGAAACCTAGTTCAAGTTTTAGATTTAGGGTCATGAAGTAGTGTATCTCTGTGTCATGCCTAGAGCCACACATTTATCAGTTATTGTTCCGAGTCACGCAGTATCTTCTTTAAATAAGGATATCATTTTATTTAGCCATCATGCTTCAGAGTCCATTTTCTATACTATGTACAAGAGATACCAACATGCCGGTTCAACAATAAAGTAACCAGTCTCTTGGGGAAAAAGAATACAGGCAAGAAAACCCCAAGAGAGGATCGTGAGTTGGGCTACTCAGACTTCACCCTAACACTTACTTTCCATTTACCCCATCCCCAACAAAAAAGATATGCAATTGTCCCCAATGCATAAAAGTATATAAAATAGAGTGGTAGGTGAAGCAAACCTGAGGTGCAACGCGCCGGTGATCAACAAGCTGGCGGGTCCGATTTTCCAAAACCCGCTCCCTCTGAAGTAGGGACACCATCAGTAGTGTCCTCCTGAATGACAGCACCATCAGTAGTTCTCCTCGCAGCCTCTGCAACTCCGGAACTAGACGCTCCAGCAACCACCTCCATAACCCTCAACTGGCGGGCCTCCTCATCAATCAGCGAGGCTCTCCTCGCAGCCTACAACTAGTGGAGCTCCTTCTTTCGAGCCCGGGATTCATCCTCATCTCTAGTCCAGTGCCTATTGGAAAGCTATTGTGGTGGAGGTGGTGGCACATCAGTAGTGGCGAACAGGGCAGCCATCACCGTGTCCTCAGTAGCCTCTGCAGTAGGGGCCTCAGACTTCGGCACCCGAGCCTCTAGTATAGTATCTAAGTCGGCTCGCAGACTCGCCACTGCAGCCTGGAGAGACATCACATCCTCTGTAGGGGCTGGTCAAGCAAGAACCCGCAGCTTAAAAGGATCCAAGCGCTGGTGGACCTCCATGACCTTCCTCTCAGTGTACTGGGTCATCTTCCTCTCTAAGCGCTCCTCTGCCTCAGCAATAGATTTCTGCATCCAAGGCTAGATATGGTGCAGAAGTGTGGCCATTTGGGCCTCAAGTTTCTGGACACTAGCAAGTGGTACCAGAGTAGCAGATGGTGTCGATCGGGAGGAGCTCGGAGCGGTGCTACCACCGGGATAGACTCGACCGAAGTGGTGTCGGTAGGCTCAGATGTAGCCGAGTTAGCCGCTTGGGCTTGCTCTACCGTTGCCGCTAGGTTCTCATCAAGCGGCTGCACCTCTGGATGGGGTCCTCTGTGGGGAGCTAACTCATTGGCCTCATTACGAATGAGGCAGATATCTACTGTTCCCGGCGGGGTGTTGAGCACATCAATGTGCCACACGGGCACTCCTGCTAACCTGCACAAAGAAAAAACCATGCACGGGAAGGGGTAAGTAGTAGTGGCCTTAAAGGCCCTCTCGTGCATCACGGCCTGTAGTAGCCGTGCAAAGTCCACCTCGAACCCCGCAATCATCGCCGCCATCAGTACCACACGATCCCAAGTGACAATGTTGTCAGCTGTAGTGGGAAGGTGAGGTTAGCCTTCTTGATACTTCCCTTGGGCTAGGCAGCGTCACCATCAACGGAAAGGTACTGTGCAATCCACCTCTTGGTGGTCTCTCTCAACTCTGGCTCACACTGGAACCGGCCATCTTTAATCAACTTCCACCGATAGTCGAACTCGCGGTGATAGGTGTTCGGGTGGCATCAACATCCGCACCATAAAGAAACATGCGGATGGCTGGGAAGGAAATGTCAAACCACTTGCCGCGGACTTGGACGTAATCGAAAGGAGCATGTTAGGCGGGGGCTGCCCGCCTGTATAGCTGAGATCGTATAGTCACCACATAGGAGCCATAGAACTCTCGGACCATCTCCTCACTATAGTGACCTATATCCCGAGCCGTCCACTCCATCCGATGTCTAGTGAATAACTCTTTTATGGCTGGCATAGTGGAAAGGCTACTCGTGAGAACCCGCCGCTTAAGTGTCAGGGTTCGGGTCATGACCCCCTTGTCATTGGGCATCTTGGCATCAGTATAGATCTGGTATTGCCCCTCGACACACCACAGGTTGGGATGATCAACAACCGGAGCGGGGACGCCAGTCTGAGGTCCTGGAGTTGAGTCAGCACTGTCAGCCTCATCAGCCGAGGCAGAAGCAAAAGCCTCCACTGATCCGGAGACCTCCTCAGAACCGGAAGCTTTCTTAGAACCGGATGCCTCAATAAAGCTAGACGCTCCCTATGAATGTGCAGCCGACCCAGAAGGTGTGCCGGTCAGTATGTGCTCTTCGTCAAACTGGGAGGCAGTGACTACGTCGGGTGCCACCCTCGTGTGAGTGGCTCTGGTGGGGCGAGTAGCAGGGTAGCAGTGCGAGTGCCTGGTGGCACGTACTCTGGGTCACGCTCATCATCTGAGCCTATGATGAGCCGGTTCGACGAGGCGACTGACTTGGAACGCCCTCGTAAGTAGACCCGGTCGTGTTTAGGAGACATTTGTACCTGCAAAGACAAGTAGTTAGTACCAGTGAAAGCAATAGAACACAGTAAAAGAATGGTAGTGCAGAAGTACAAAGTGGAGGACGGACCCATCGACGGTCCGTCGAAGGTACGACGGTCCGTCATGTGGGATCCGTCGAGGGACACTTAGAGAAATTTTTCAAAACATCATAAACAAAGGTTCTGACAGAGGCGACGGATATGTAGGATGGACCATCGAAGGCAAGACGGTCCGTCATGAGTGTCCGTCGAGGGACACTTAGAATACATTTTTAAAACGTCAGAAACCAAGATTCTGACAGAGGCGACGGATATGCAGGATGGACTGTCGAAGGCATGACGGTCTGTCATCCGTCGAAGGACACTTAGATTATTTTTATAAAAGATCAGAAACAAAGGTTTTGACAGTGTCGACGATTATGCAGGATGGACCGTCGAGGGAACGACGGTCCGTCGTAAGGGTTTGTCGATGGACACTTAGAGTAAGAAAGGTAGTTGGAGTTGACGGACCCCAACGACGGTCCGTCGCGGGATCAACGGTCCATCGATGGGTTCTCGTACTGACTTACAGGGACATAGTTGTGCAGCCACATTGGTTCCCTATCTTACCAATTTTTTTGGGAAGCCTAAGTTTACCAAATATATGCCCATCATCCCATAATCCCTAGGACAAGAGTTTTTCGAGTTTTAGCATTCAATTCTCGACGCTCTATCAACCCTAGGTCAGAAATAGAATCAGGAAACACACGCCATGTTTTAACAAAACACCCCCATTCCTTTTCAATATCAGTGATCTATAGGAACTTAGGACTACGGGGGTGAGTTCTAGCATGCAATAAGGGTCTAAATTTTGAAGACCCACACAGTAAGACATCAAGTTTAAGCAGATATCAAAAACATTAACGATAGTTAATTCACAGATCAGAAGAACATACCTGATAATTGTAGTAGAGCAGAAAGAAGTAAGACACTTGTAGTTGAACAGCATCACACACGCCACGAACACCGACCGGCAATGGACTGAAGAAACTGGGAGAATTGGGAGAGAAAGGGATAGTGGGAATTTGGGGAAAATGTGGGGAATCAGAAGATGGAGAAAGAATGGGAGTTAATGGTGATGAAGTGGGGGTAAATGGTAGGAAATGAAGAGAGAAACGGTTATGAGGTGTTATATCAAGAGGTGGGAACTTTAAAGGTTTTGAAACTTTTAATATTCAGCCGGACGGGTCGGGTTGGGTCATTGGGAAAAGACGCGACGATTCCCCGTCGACGGACCGTAATAGGGTAGACGGTCCATCATAGGGTCCGTCGAGGGTGCCCTAACTTGGAAAATTTGAAAGACATACCTGGGCATGACGGATCCCACCGACGGTCCGTCGATGGCACGACAGTCCGTCGATGGTTCCGTCGATAGGTGCAGCACACCAATTTTTTGCAGATTTCTGGTGATTTGATACCTGCACATTTAACACCCATTAAGCTAATCTTGTTGTATTTTCGTGGACACGTTTTGGACACGGACCCTAAACTACGCTCTATCCAACACTTCTAATGAAAATTAAAAGATTATTCAAACGAGACATTAAATAACAAAAGCAAAAATAATGCAACTATTCCTAAAAAAACACGAAAGACCTATAGTTGGCTAGAGGATACATATTGGGCTGCCTCCCAAGCAGCGCTTGATTTAACGTTGCGGCACGACGAAGGAATCTTGATTACTCAGACTTCATCAAGATGGTATGCCTCGATTACTTCATTCGCCGTTTCAGCATGCCCCAGATAGATTTTGATTCGTTGTCCGTTCACCTTAAACCGCACACCCTCCTTGTTCTCCAACTCAACCGCACCATGAGGGAATAGTTCGGTGATAAACTAGGGACCAGTCCATTTGGACTTGAGTTTGCTCGGAAACAAGCCAACCTAGAATTGAATAAAAGCACCAAATCCCCAACCAAAAAATCGCGCTTCTCAATCTTTTGGTCATGGTACTTCTTCATCTTTTCTTTGTAGAGGGTTGATCTTTCATATGCCTTCAAGCGAAATTCATCAAGCTCATTCAACCCATTTAACCTCTGTTCCGCAGCCTCATTCCAATCCATTTTCAACTTCTTCATTGCCCACATGGCTTTATGTTCTAATTCAACCGGTAAGTGACCATCTTTCCCATATACAAGTTGGTATGGGGACATACCAATGGGAGTCTTGTATCCTGTCCGGTAAGCCCAAAGAGCATCATCAAGCCTCCTTGACCAATCCATTCGACTAGCATTCACCATTTTTGCGAGAATCTGCTTAATCTCCCTGTTTGACACCTAAACTTGCCCACTAGTTTGAGGATGGTATGGAGTGTCCACATTATGGCGAACCCCATACTTTTCCAATAATCCCTTAAATATCTTGTTGCAAAAGTGGGATCCCCCATCACTGATAATAGACATTGGGGTGACAAATCTGGAAACTATGTTCTTTTTCAAGAATGTACTTCATCCCATGAGAACTCATAAAAGGGCCCATAAAGTCAATGCCCCACACATCAAACAACTCAATCACAAGAATGGGTTTAGAGGGAGATCTTGCTTCCTCGAAATGCAACAATATCTTTGGCATCTATCACATGCCTTGGCGAATTCATGAGAATCTTGGTGGATAGTTGGCCAATAGTAGACACAATGCAAGATCTTGTGGGCAGTCCGGATACCACTATGATGCCCACCTACAGGCGAAGAATGGCACGCCTCCAAAATACTCAACATCTCAACTTCCGGTACACAACGCCTAATAAGCCCATTGGCACAACTCCTATATAAGTATGGTTCATCCCAAAAGAACTTTTTCACATCATGCATAAACTTTTTCCTTTGATGAAAGTACAAGTCCGGTGGGACGATATCACTAGGCAGACAATTCGCAAAATCTGCGAACCATGGAATCAAGTCTTGGGAGGCAGCTAACACAAGCTCATCAGGGAAAGTATCATCAATTTCAGCCTTTTCACCTAACTCCGTCTTTGCTTCATATTCTAATCGGGACAAGTGATCAGCAATTTGATTTTCGGTCCCTTTTCTATCTTTCACCTCAAAGTCAAATTTTTGCAATAGTAATACCCAACGAATCAACCTCAGTTTTGCATCCTTTTTTTCCATGAAATATCTCAAAGCAGAATGATAAGTATGCACTATAACTCTAGTGCCTAGCAAATAGGAGCAAAATTTCTCGAAAGCAAAAACTACTGCAAGGAACTCTTGCTCAGTCATGGTGTAGTTCTTTTGGGCTTCATTGAGGGCTTTACTAGCATAGTAAATAGGGTGAAGGATTTTATACCTTCGTTGTCCCAAAACCACACCAAGAGCAACCTCGCTCGCATCACACATAACCTCAAACGGCTTACTCCAATCCAGCGAAAAGATGATAGGTGCAAATACCAACTCTTCCTTTAGCTAACCAAATGCCTTAAGACAGGATTCATCAAAATAAAACTTACACTTTTTCTCAAGCAACTTGCACAAGGGATGTGCAATCTTTGAAAAATCCTTGATAAACCTCCGGTAAAAGTCCGCATGCCCTAGAAAGCTTCTCACACATTTTACAGAGATGGGTGGAGGAAGTTCCTCTATCACATCGACTTTAGCTCGATCAACCTCTATACCCTTCTCTGAAATGCGATGGCCCAATACAATACCTTCTTTCATCATGAAGTGACATTTTTCCCAATTAAGTACAAGGTTGCAGTCTTCACACCTCTTAAGAACCTCGGACAAATTACTCAAACACCGCTCAAAGGAGTCACCAACCATTGAAAAATCATCCATAAACACCTCAATAGTGTCCTCAACCATATCGGAGAATATTGACATCATACATCTCTAAAATGTGGCCGGTGCATTACATAACCCAAACGGCATTCTCTTAAACGCGAAGGTCCCATATGGACAAGTAAAGGTGGTTTTTTCTTGATCTTCCGGTGCAATAGAAATCTGATTATAACCCGAATAACCATCAAAAAAACAGTACCACCCCTTTCCTGCAAGTCTATCCAACATCTGATCCATGAAAGGCATAGGAAAATGGTCCTTCTCAGTCCATGCATTTAATTTCCGGTATTCCATACATACCCTCCATCCAGTCACCGATCTCATCGAAACAAGCTCATTTTTCTCATTGGGGACCAGAGTCATTCCCACTTTCTTAGGTACACACTGAACAGGGCATACCCAACTACTATCGGCGATTGGATATATCACTCCATCATCCAACCACTTAATGATTTCCTTCTTCACCACCTCTTGCATAGGTGGATTTAAACGTCTTTAGTGCTCAATACTTGGCTTATGATCGGGCATGAGTTTGATTTTATGCAAACGAATACCAGGAGGGATCCCAATAATATCCGCAATAGTTAACCCAATAGCTCTTTTGAACCTTTTTAACAATGTCACCAAACTCTCAACTTGATGCACATTAAGATCTGATGCAATAATTACCGGCAAAGTGTCACCTTTTCCCAAGAATACATACCTCAGATGAGGTGGTACAGCCTTAAGCTCTAATTTTGGAGCCTCCTCCATAGATGGTTTCGCGGGTGGAGATTCGTGATACTTCATATCTAACTCAAATTTCTTTGGTTTAAAGCGAACATTAACTGGATCAAGTGCCGCGACCCATGACCCATAATCTTCAATGCAATCACTATCAAAATTCATGATCACTGCCGCTAGGGCTTCTACACCCAGACGTTCTTCTATTTGTACCTCAGATGATTTTTCAACTCTATAAGATATGGCAGATACTAGTTGGAGTTCGCCACTCTGCCTCATGGACCTACAAATATTTAAAGTCACTTCTTCATTGTTCAACCGAAATTTTATTTTCCCTTTTTCCATAGCAACCAAGGCTCTACCCGTAGCAAGGAATGGCCTCCCAAGGATAATAGGCACCTCAAAATCGACCTCACAATCAAGAAACACAAAATCGGCTGGAAATATGAATGACTCCACCTTTACTAACACATCGTGGAGTATCCTTATAGGCCTCTTGACAATTCGATCAACCATCAATAGCCGCATCACAGTGGGCTTTGGGTCACCCAAACCTAACTTCTTGTAAATAGAGAGAGGCATGAGATTTATGCTTGCCCCAAGATCACATAATTCTTTCACAAAGTGTAATAACCCGATTGTACATGGAATAGTGAAGGCACCTGGATTTTCCTTCTTTTGCACTAGAGACCTTGTATCAATAGCACTACAATGCTGCATTCTATCATCATCCTCAAAACTGACCGATCTTTTCTTTGTAACCATATCTTTCATGAACTTGGAATAACCAGGCATTTGTTCAAGAACTTCTATCAAAGGGACATTGATGGAGAGTTGCTTCAACATGTTGATAAAACGCTGGTATTTACCATTCTCAATCTTTTTCACTAACCTTTGTGGGAATGGAGGTGGTGGTCTAGGCATGGGGATCACCTTTTGGGGTACCTCATCTTCTTTCCCCATTTTGTCTCCTAACTCACAAATAACCTCCACTACCTCATAATCACCTCTTATCACCTTTTATACACAAGACGGCATCGGTGGGTCAATGGTTTGGTTACCACCTCGAGTTGTGACTGCCATACAATGTCCATCATTTTTTTGATTTTGAACAGTGTTACTAGGAAGAGTGCCCGGTTGGCATGGGTTCACAGTCAAAGACAATTGGGCCAGTTGCAACTCAAGATGCTTGATCGAGATTGCATGCGTATCAAGTTTCTGCCCAATACTCGCTAAGTCACTCCTTAACTCTTTATTGTTCTCATCACTAGCATCGAACCTCATCATCATTTTCTGCAGTATATCCTCAAGTCGCGCCATACTACCTCCACCATCCCTAGGAGTAACTTCACGATTTTTAGGTGGAACATAGGGCCTACTCCTATCATTTCTGTTACCATAGTTACCCCGGTTCAAGATGTTGTCGCGATTGTAATTCCCATCTAGGACATAATGACCCTCTCAGATGTAATTACCAGAGTTCCGACATTTGTTTCGTTGACCTTAGCGCCAATTCTCCTGATTGGAGCCTTGGGCGTTTGGTCGGAACACCCCCCCCCCCCCGTCTGCTCATTTACCGCATAAGATTCCTTCATCAATCGGCGGCGGTGGTTTAGACAAGTAGTTCACCGCATTTACCTTTTCTTTACCCCAGTGACATTTTTCAACACCAACCCAAGCTCAATACTCACTTGAGCCATTTCCTAACGAATTTCATCTGTGGCTGGGTTGTGTACGGATTTTACTGCAAAAGTGTTTCTCCCAATATCTGACTTCCTAGTGCTCCAAGCTTTATTATTTCGGGAGATTTTCTCTAACTTCTCAGCAATATCAGCATAAGGAGACTCCCCATAAGAACCACCCGCTATCGCATCCAATACTGCTTTATTATTATCAAATTGTCACCGATAGAAGTACTCTTTCAGTGACTCATCATCGATGCGGTGATTGGGGACACTTCTGAAGAGCAAAGTGAATTTGTCCCAAGAACTACTGGCTGATTCTCCCGGTAGTGCCACAAAGTTGTTCACCCTATCTTTGTGGTTTATCTTCTTAGATACTGGGTAGTAACGTGCTAAGAACACATCCCTCAATTGATTCCAAGTGTAGATTGAGTTATAGGGGAGTTCTGTAAATCATATAGCAGCCTATCCCATCAGTGAGAGAGTAAACACTCTCAACTCAATTACGTCCATATTCAAATCAGGCCTCCCTATACAACTCTTACACACCGACCTCACTTTGGTGATGTGAGCACGTGGATCCTCAGAAGGTAGCCCCGAAAACAAACCTCTAGCGGTGAACATTTGCATCAAACTACTAGTTACCACGGAAGTATGGCCATGTGGTAAGGGAGGCAAGACAAGTGGACCGTCAGAGTTGGTAATGTTATCATATCACCTATAATACTCTTGAGGGCGTGGAGCGGGAGGTTGCCTCCGTATTTCACCTTCCCCATGATTTTCAGGTTATAATTGAGCATGAGCATCAATCGGTGGTGGAAGATCCTGGTTGTGACCATCATCGAGAATACCCAGATATCGGTTCATTCTGCGTAGTGTACACTCCAGTTCAGGGTCGGGTGCGAGTATGGGTTCTCCTCTACTCCTCGTACTTGGTATACACAGAAGTTAGATCTGCAAGAGACAAAAACAAAGAGAAAAAGTAAAATTAGGAAAATGTTGACTAATCTTCGGTAATAAGTTTAAAGTTAATCTAAATGCCACTTTCCCCAGCAGCGGCGCCAAAATTTGATACGCTCACATTTACTTCTCGAAAAGAAGTATAAGCGGTCGTATCAAGTAAAGAACTCAACTATGAGGTTCGGGTCGATCCCATGAGGAAAATGATTTAGACTTAATTTTAACCTACTATTACTTCTATTTAGTCAAGTTCTTTCCGAAAACAAATAACAAAAAGGGGGTTTTAAATAACAAATGTTATTAGATATTTCTAAGTAAATAAGTGAGAAGTTCAAAGATTCAATTTTTATCAAGTAATGAAAGTAACTAGGGCTTAAGTGTTCCCCATAGGTTCATAACTCGGTAATTCTAACTATAACAATCCTTTCCTAATATCTTGCATGCAAAGTGGTAAGTTATGTATCCCTAATTCCTTGGTCCGGCAACTAGGAAATTTCACTCCGCACCTTGGTCTGGCTACGTGTGTATGCTTTACTAAACCTTACCTTTACCTCATATTAAGCATCATAATCGTTGTTACTTTGCACCAATCGACACTAGCCTATTAGATAGTGTATACTAAATCTATGTTGATAATTCTTTTCTTATTATCTACCTCCTTGATCCGGCAAGTAGCAATAAGGCGAGTTCTAACGTGTGCACTCGTTAAAAAGACTTCTAAATGAAAGAATTATCAATACATGCAAGACACTAATCTAGAATTGTTATTTTAGCTAGGTTTTACCTTGTTATTTACCCATGGTTCCCACAACCCTAGTTACGGAGTTTAGTTACCCATGTTCATAATCACACAATTTATATTCATTAGATAATAATTCATGCACTTACTTTAATGAGATTGAAGAAAATCCAGAAAATTACTTGAATTAATCAAAAACTTGTTACAAACGATTCCGGAAAATAAAGTAATTTCCAAAATCCCAAAATTCAACACTTAGAACAATAAAACTAAAAATATGCAAGAGTCTAACACCAAAAACGAGGTTTTTACAAGTATTTATTATACTAGAATCCTAACAAAAGAGGGAAATGTATTTAAGGAAAATCTGCCCAAAAATGCGTCTGAGTCAATGATTGGAGCGACGGACCGTCGAGGCCCTCCGTCGTGCCATACTTAACATCTTTTTCTGCTGCTTTCTTCACCCACTTTCTGTTACCATTGACAGACATGCAGGATGGTCCATCGTGGCTATGACGGTCCATCGATGGCTTCCGTTCCTCCATACTTAGAATCTTTCGAAGATGGGTACTGGAGCTACTTTTTGTTAACTATGACGGATGTGCAGGACGGTCCGTTGTGGATATGATGGTCCGTCGAGAGCCTCCGTAGCCCCACACTTAGTCAGAATTCCCCAACTTCCTTTAGCAGCTTTTGTCTTCGTACAACGGTGGCCACCTACGGACCGTCGAGGTCACGACGGACCGTCGATGTCTCCGTAGGTCGTCACTTCTGCAATTTTCAGCACAATACTCCCACGTTCTCCTTTTGGACAGATTTCCTGCAAACAAAGAGAAAACTACATTAAAACCAATACAAAAAGGCTTTAGACACACACTAAACTTAAGGAAAAAGCATTGAAAGTTCCGTGTAACCACGGTACATTATGGACCCATTATTGGTAGGTGTATTATGACTAGGCAATGACTAAGATATGGTACCTTTTCATATGTCCCTTATATTGAACTTACTCTATGAGAACAAAGGCTAGCGCAGTGTGAATATGTTATGGTTAGTAGCTCTACTTGAGAATGAGACTAGAGCACATAAAAGATCTTGATATTCCTTAACCATGTGCCTACATGGGATGTGTCCTAGTTATACCCATGGAAAGTAGAACACCCTCCATCGGAGTAGGGTAGACTCCGGATTCCATGCCTAGCTAGTATGGTCTATGTCAGTTATTGCCAGTTCTCATCATGTGTGATACATACTAGTGTTGGATAAGTTCTAGGAAGTTTAGGTAGTGGAATGGGACGCTATCTAGACATTGCACAACTAGACTTTAAAGATGTTAGCATGTGTGTCCCTAGGTCTTTCCAAGACCATTATGTGAAGTCTATAATGAATGAAATGTCTTCTAATTGACTTAAAGAACGATCACGATTTAAGCTAACGTATGAAGAATAGAATGTGCTCCATCTAGGGTAGCTTTGAGGGTTGCTTAGGTAAGCTTAAAGAGGGAGTATGGGCAGTCTCTTCTTGTCCTACTTAGGTGAATCCTAGAGTAACCTTAGGGGGGGAGTTAATAAAAGGAAAAAAGGAATGATCTTATCTTAGAATAACCTTTGGTGAGAAGAATGCAAGTTAAAAGAGGTTACTGTAAAGTTGAACTTAGTTCACTGTAATGTTCTTCAATATTTGATAAAATGCTTATGTGATGGCTTGTATGTTTCTAAGGTGTTAAATGTTGTTCTTGTACTTACATTATGATGTTTTCATAAAAAAGAGCATGTTTTATATGAATGTCCATTTTTCATGATTTTATGCATTACGCCATACTTAGTACAAGTGTTTGTACTAATTCCATACTTTTTGTCTATCTCTAAAGGTGTAGGTGGAGTTTGAAAGGAGTCTCGAAGTTGAAGCTTGGATTAGTGTTCATTCAAGCAAAGAGTTTGGTATGTAATCACTAGATCCAAGGACATCTTGATATTTAGTTTTTCTTATTGAAAGTATTGTAATAGACTTAGGTATTTTCTATATTCAGATGTCTAAGATGGTGACTTTGAGACTTAGCCTTTCATTATGTTTTTCTATAAAAGAGATATTTTTGAGTATTATTATTTTGTATGAAAAGTTTTAATTCTGTACTACTTTTCATAGATGTATGCAATGAATGGTACAAAAGGGCTTGTCTTAAACCTCGAGAGGTCGACGATGCGGGTCGCAATTCGAGAATGCACCCTAACTAACTTCGAAGGTGTACTCTCGGGTCGTGACAAACTTGGTATCAGAGCATAAGGTTATCAAGTAGTTTAAGGAATCAAATAGTCTCAAAAATCCACGTCTAGTAGAGTCTTGACCATCGGTGTGTGTCGCGACACATCCATGGGCGAGAGGCTATAGGACGATAGAGTTTCCCTTATTTTTTACTCCTATGTCACGTTGTAGAGTAAAAAGTTATAAGTGCTCTTTTCTTATAGTTTTCCTTTTATTTCTAGGAAGATGAATACGAGGATCACACCGGCTAGGAGGGTTGAAAAGAATGATGTGAATGAGGGGCTTCCTCCCTGAGGTGGCCATGTTCCACAAGTTGAGCAAGTTCCTCAAAGTGTTCAAGGTGCTCAAGATAATCAAGTACCTATTATGGAAGTAGGTAATGAGGTTCCGGTGGTTCCCCTAGAAATGGATAATGGGGAGATTAGAGAGGCTATCCTTACCCTAGCCCGAGCTATGACAACTGAAGTGCATAGAGACATTGGGCCTAGGGTGAATGCTATGGAGAGTACTATGACCTCTAGATTGAGGGACTTTGTGAGGATGAATCCTCCTACCTTATTTGGTTCTAAGGTGGGAGAAAATCCCCAAGCTTTCTTGGATGAGGTGTATAAGATAGTGCATGCAATGGGAGTGACTTCTAGGGAGAAAGCGGAGTTAGATTCGTATCAATTGAAAGATCTTGCTCA
Source organism: Solanum sitiens (assembly GCA_016801875.1). Taxonomy (NCBI): domain Eukaryota; kingdom Viridiplantae; phylum Streptophyta; class Magnoliopsida; order Solanales; family Solanaceae; genus Solanum; species Solanum sitiens. The sequence continues at coordinate 58,335 of JABWTJ010001012.1, forward strand.
AATATGGTTTACTCAATGAAAGGATAGTAGACCGGTTGAATCGGGTCCCTTAGAGTGGGAGGAGTTTAAGGAAGCATTCTTAGAAAGGTACTTTCCCGTGAGAAGTGGGAGGTTAAGATTGAGGAATTTATAAACCTTAGGCAAGGTAGAATGAGTGTTGAAGAGTATTTCTTAAAGTTTATCCTATTATATAAGTATGCTCCATCCTTGGTGTCTAACCCTAGGGATGTGATGAGTAGGTTCTTGACCGGTGTTTCGGATATGGTGAAGGAAGAGTGTCGTGCAGCCATGCTCCATGGTGATATGACTCTATCTAGGCTGATGGTGTATGCTCAATCCATTGAAAAGTCTAAACTTTAGAGGAGAAGTAGAAATGCTAAGAGGGGAAGAACTGATGAGCAAGTTCAACATAAGTTTAAGAAGAGGGCTCCAAATCAAGAGGGTTCTAGTACACCTAAGGAGAACCGAGAGAGAGGTGGTGGTTACCAAATGGTTAAGCCTACTTGTGCTACTTGTGGGAAGAAGCACTTTGGGAACTGTATAGCCTGTACTAGTGGGTGTTTTGGTTGTGGGAAGGATGATCACAAGGTGAGATATTGTCCTACTATTACGACTAGAGGAAGAGAAGCCAAGCAAGTTCCTCCTAATGTTCCATATGGTGGTGCTCCAAAGAGTAATCACTTCTATGCTCTCCGAGCCAAAGGAACAAAACCGGATGATGATGATGATGCCGGTAAGTTGTAGTTTTCTCTCTTTAGTTATATGAGTTCCTTCTAAGTAGGGCAGTATAGTGAGTAGCTGTGTTGCAGATTGTTGTCTCATCTCTTCTATTCAATTCAAGCTTGAGAGATAGAATGCCATAGTAGCATGTTGCATGCTGCATTGTGTTTATAAGTCTAGTTGAAATTGAAATTCATTGATTCCCTGCATTGTACATATCATGAAGTTATGATTATTATCTTAAGTGAGTTTATATGGTTTTATCTCTTATATTTTTGTTCTTCCATCATAAAGTGCTTAAGAGTTGCATTATTGGAAATTTGAGCATGTTTTCACTGTAAAGAAATTGGTGTTTACTGTAAAGGTTTTGAAAATTTGGCTAAATTGTTCTTTCATGAAAAAATGGTTATGATGTGTATATAACTTATGTATATGAGCATGATGTTATGTGGAGAAGAAAATTCCTCCTATATGAAATAAAAAGGGGGAGTCTTATTGCATGATAAGTTGTAGAAGTAGTTCTATTTTCTTGTTGTGTTTGAGTGTCTTAAAGGTATGTGAAATTGATGTCTTCCCTTCATGCGTGTATTGTGTATTGATACAATGTTGTATGCTTATGAGCTGTTAGTATTTGAGTCTTAACCTTTAAAAATGTTCAAAGTGTGGCAAGTGTCATTCGGGGTCGAATGTTCCTAAGGGGGGGGGGATAATGTAACTTTCCAGAAAATGTACTTGTCTAGTGATGAGCCTAATAGGTTTTAAGAATAGATACTGAGGTACATAGACATCCCAATGCCCAATATATATTGGGCATGTTAGAGAATATTGGCTTAAGGGTGTTAGCCAATTTTATGTATGTATACACAAGTAAATTAAGATATACTTCAATGTCAAATACTCCAATCCAAGCTTGTTTAGAAATTTTACCTGCAATAAAGACCCTAAGCTAAAATACAGTATTCTTCACATACATACATTATGTACTAGGCATCCAAGTGTCAAGCCTAGGTACCATAGCACATGACCATTTAAAATGACCATGTAGATTAAGAAGTGCCCAAGGACATAGTGAGGATCCTTGGACAAGAAGTGAACTTTCCAGAAGTGCATGGTTGGGAAAGTGCACGCAACACATGTGCTACCAACGGCCAAGAGACAAGCCCAACTGAATTAGTTAGGGCAATTAGGGGGCAGGCGCGTCGGACCATGTGGGACCGAGCTCCCTAACTAATTATAGGTCCTAACTAACTAACTAACCTATTACCAACTAAAATTAACTAACTAGTGTGCCTGAAATCCTAAGACCTAACCAGGTGACCTAACCGAATAACTAACTAAAGAAACATCCTAGTACCTAACCTAGGATGGTCCAAAAGGGTTGGTTATGGTCCTAACGACTTAGGGGTACTTTAGTAATTACCCTAGGTCACTTAATTAATTAAATTAGAAACTTAATTAATTAAGTTAATTCCTAGTCAAACTCGAAGACCCTATGTCAAACGCTCTCCTAGTTGTAGTCATTTTAGGAGGGGCATTTTAGGTAATTTAAGTAGATAGTCTTTAGGGTAATATACGGGACGTCTATATATAGATATTAAGTCAGTTTTAGACCACAATTACATGTCCCAAATCAGAATCAAACGAAATTCTCTTAATCTCTCAAGAACGCTCTCTTTTCCTAACTCCATTGAAGAACAAGAAAAGATTAATGAAGAGTTTGAAAGTTTCCAAGTCTCCAATAATATTTTCGTGGATTCTTCATATATAAGGTATGAATTCATCCTTGAAATCTTTTTCTTCAAGGAGTCAATTCAAACGATTTTAAAGATGATCAAAAACCATGATTTGTCCAATTTTCATAATCTAGCCATGGGTTCTTGCATAAAAGGTTTTGAATCAATGTTTTAGAATTGAATTGATGTTAATGCAATGTTTTAAAATCTATAATTCTTATGAACCTATGCAAGCCATGCAAATTCTTATTTTGACTATTTTATGGGTTAAGTGATCATGTTTCTATACTTATAAATTAATGAGTAGTTTCTTATGGCCTTTCTAATGATGTAAGAATTGTATTCAATAGATGTCTAATTGGTCTTAGATTGTTAAATATATATTGATTTGACCTAGTTTCATCTAGTACTATGACTTATACTTTGAATTGATATTCATGGCCATGGGTAAAGGCCTTATGGTATTGAATTGGATATTTTAGACATGGATTGGTGGTAAGCTGCCCTAATTCTCTTTATTTTATGTTAATTAGACTTCAATTATTTTTTGAAGTATGATTATATCTATCTACTTGTGATTAAGTGTAAGTATGTGTTCTTCTATGGATATTAGGTGATCATGTTGGATTATAACTATGTGTTTATATGTGTAGTCTTAAAGTTGATACATGATTATTCCTACTTGGCTATATGAGTATATGATGGTTATATTGATGATGTTATAGTAATGTATAGGATGACATAAAGATGATAAGGGTCGTTCCTAAGTGCTTCAAAGAATTATACGTTATATGTACTAATGTAAATTAATGATGTGTCTTGTTTTGGTAGATTATGTCCCTTATTTGATACATGTATATGATGAATATGAACGTCTTGACTTAGTAGGCTTACGCACCTTTGTCTTGTATGTGTATGGATGAATGTTTAATGAAAGTCTAGGATTGGTAGACCTAAGATGGTCCCCTTCTAAGCATGAATAATATCTGGAATCTTTGTCACATCTGGGGGAACCCCCTAGAAGTAACACGGCGTACTTGACCTCTCGGAGGTCTTATACAAGCCCATAGTTATCATTCATCGCATTAACATAGTAAATTTAGCGGAAAATTTAAAACTTTTTATAGCACATCCACATCATATGCTAGAAACTTTAACTCATATATGTATAAAACATAAGCCATAATACATTTATAGACCTTAAGTCTCTTTGCCATCTTAGACTAAATAACTTTAGAGTACATTAGGGACACGGCCCATAAGACACATTACATAACTATACAATATTTAAAGACTTTACATTAAAGACATAAGTAGGACATACTTGAACTTTAAGGATTCCTATCATTGAGCTTGGGAATCATCTATCAAGCTCTTCACCATTCAAGACATCCTTCAAGCATCCATTGCCTACACTTTATGTAAAAAGTAGAGAAGAATGGGATTGGCACAAGAATATACTAAGTATGGCAACCATGCAAAAACATGCATTTAAAAAGGGACATTTTCTTTGAAATCATACTTCATGCTTTTGAATAAATCTTCATAAAACCTTTAAGCAATAGCATTAATATCATTTTCATACTTCATGGAAACACAATTAAAGGCAAAACATCATAGAAAAGCACTTATAGAATTTAAGTCCAAATTGAGTTCACTTCCTTTACAGTGAACTCTTTTCTCCTTTATTCATTTACATTCAAAGTAACCCTTTAGTGATACTTGGTGCAATGCATAAACTTAAGGCCACAAGGAAACGTACATATCATCTTTACAAGACAACACATACCATCATAGAAGTATAGTAAAACATAGACATACTTAAGCCAAGACTAAAAGGACATTACAATGAAATCCTAGTCAATATGCACATATACAAATTTACTTCATATTGAACCTTATGAAACATAACTCATTCCCCCAATCTAAGTCTACTAGTGCAATGCACATGTAAGGCTCCATAACCTCACACATACTTAGTACACCTCTCATGAGACCACAAGCCTTTACATCCAAATCCAATATCAACATAGTAAGAGAAGACAACTTCATTTATGTCAAGTAAGACCTTCATCATATAGTTAACAAGATCGACATCATGCATAAAGGACACATACATAATCATATGAATTTGGTCACCTTCCTAAGACTTCCTAAGGAGTCACTTGTGCAATGTCTAGATGGGTTCATTGCTTCCACCTATCCTAAGTAACTTACCTTAAGTCCTCCTAGTTAGGATCCTATTCATTTACTTCCATTGTCCATTTTACCTTTACGGAAGCTACAGCCTTAACCGACACTAAGACCATGGGTGCTAAACATGGAATTTGGTGTTGTAGATCCTTACACCAATGGAAGGTGTTCCTACCTAGCCAAGGTAGAACATTAATACATGCTAGCATATTAGGTGATATCACTTGCTAGATCCTATGTGGCAAGCATAGTTTATGGAACTAAGAGATAGGTATTCCCTCTACATACCATTTGGTAATTGGGGACTTACCTCATGAGAAAACATGAGTGAATCTTCCTGAAGGAAAGTCAACACCTCATGTAGGTCCATAGGTGAGTATTCCTCTAAGGGAAGTCAACACTCTATAAGGGACAAATGGTGAATCTTCCTCCAAGGAAAGTCAACACCTCTCAATGTCAAGTTCACTCGGTGCTAAGCTAAGTTCCCTTTTATTGAAAAGTCTTTATTACATTTATTTATAAAAACATAGGCTTAGGATATTCATTATTCATATGCTTATAGCATATTCAAGCACCTATATAGCTTAGGAGTATTTCAGGGAACACCTCTCAAGGTTCCTCCATTAACTAGATCATCATTCATGTGTGTAAGTGTATACATAGATGTGAGAAAGCCTTTCACATAACCCATAATATCATACATGTTCATATATCAATGCATGAGTCTATAGGCATAACTATATGAACAATCCTTTCATATAAACCTACTAAGACACTATGCACATTCATACTTCATCATATCATATACATCATATTCATAACATGTTCATATATTCATCCTTCAGGTACTTAAAAACCAAACCTAGGAACTATCCTATCAAGATACACATGTGCAATGCATGGACAAGGTGCCATACCCTTAACCATATACTACACCTATCAAGACAACCTAGTAAGGGAAATACAAATCATACTTTCATAAACATCACTTTGACATACATAGTAGTAGACACTAGTGAATATGAGGACTACCTTTTATTTAGACACAATGACCTATACTACTTGTAACATGCATGTAAAGTGAGTGTGTGTGTATATGGGTCAACATGATCACATAATGGCCATCAAAACACATTGAGGCAGCCACCCTCTTATATCATAATACTTCATCAAGCATAGGCCACACAACATAGGAGACAAGCCAACTTCATAATACACTTAAGACTCCTAACTTGTGCTATTCATTCATTCACATTGGGGTACATAAGTAAGGGATTATTAGCCCTTTTAACACATTGATTTAAGCACCTATACTTTACCCTAACATGGATACACACATGCTTATACAATAGCCACACAAACTAGATTTTAACTAGAATAGGAAAGTAGGCATAAGCTTCTCATAGTATCATATTAAGCACATGTTCATAAGATAATCAATTTGCCTTCAAGGACATGGTCAACCAAATATATGATGACTATAAAGTAAACACCACCACCATAAGTGGACCATACCACACAATGCCATACAAGGCTTCATCAACATTTCTATAAAGAATAGAGAAGTAGAAGAGTAGAGGGAATAAGCATTCTTACCAATTTCTCACCCTTTGATCATCATTGATCAATTCACCTTATTCATCAATAAAACGCATATATGGCAGTAGCTAAATTTACTTTAAACATATAAGAAACCATGTACAAGTCGCTACAAGATTATACTATACATAATACAACACATCAACATACTAGGAAAGTAGAATAACATAGATCATTAGCTAATTTCCCTTGCATTGATTTTAGATCATATTTCTTACATATTATAAGTCTATGGCAGTAGCTAAACCTACATTTAACCATATTGAAATCATAATTACATACCTTCAAGATTAAGGTTACAACATAAGCATTTAGACTTATCGATTTGCTAGAGTGTAGAAGACTTTACCAATACTATGAACTCTCTAAGACTTTTATCATCATTCATATTTTATCAACAATACACTCATTAGGCATTATCTAATTAGATAAGAAATCAAGATGAAACCATGATTCATCTAATCACAATTTGAGATCCATCACACACTTAGCTTTTTGACTTCATAGCCTAAAGGAAGCTAGATCAATTCAAGCAAGACATTCTTAATTTGATCATTAAGGATTTATACCTACAAAAATCACCCATTATATCACCTTAAAACAGTAGCTACAACAGTTCATACGTAATCAAAACTCTACACAACCGATCTCACAATTGACTTCAATGCAACATCTAGAAACATAGGCTATTCATGTTCAAATCTTCATATATTGATCCTCATGGATCCTTCAACATCAATTAACCATAATTTCATGTAAATAGCAGCATATACAATCACTTCAACGTAATAGAATCATAATTCAATCGATAGCAATTTAAGATCACAAAGCCCATGCAAAAGCTAAACCAATTTTAGAAAGAACATGGGTTCATCATGCAATTGGAGTGAAATTACGTTCAAATAACTGTATTAACTTCAATTAATCATGATTCAATCATTCAAAACCTTTTTAGAAATAACCCATTACAGATTGAAGAAGAAGGACTTTGATCATATTTTTCTTCTTTAAAATCTTTGAGAATGGCTCTCTAGATGAAAAGAATACTCGAGATGAAGATCAACATACCTTTATCAACATGAAAACCTCTTAAACTTGATGATTCATCTATGGAAAACCCAGATTGAATATGTTCTTGAGCTTCACCAACAATGGTGGTTTTAGAGAGAACATTTTTAGAAGGAAAGGTTCAATTTATGTGAGTTGGTTTTGGGAATGGGTTGATCACGTTTTACATGATTTATATACACCTAAAATTAACTAAATAAACCTATTATAGTCAGGTTAGGACGTGGGGTGAATTTCCCATTCACCCCTTTAATTAACAGTACGGAGGCTGCCAGTTGAAGGCCTCCCTCGACGATGGCAATGACGGGGCATCGAGGCCATGGCAGGCCATGCCTGGCTTCCGTCGCCTGAAACTTAACCAAAATTAGCTTAATACCTGCCCATGGCATGTGTACCTCGATGATACCTTCTTGACGGTCCGTTGTTGGACCAACGATCCGTCGTTGGGTTCGTCAATGGACACTGCCCAGGCAGTGTCTTAGGCAGCTTTGGGTCCTTCTTTTGGGGCCTCTTGTGGGGCCCTTTTGAAGTCGTACCTGGACTTTTCCAATGATATTACAAACATTAACAAGTTATAGACCTTCCACAAAAGTTTCATCCAAAACATTCACCTACAAGACGTCCAAACAGGCCAATCCCCACCATGACACACGATGAACGTCTTAAGGGCTATCTTTTGAACGCCTTGGACGTTCTTGGTCGTTTGACCTCCAACCTTCTCGAAACTTCATATACTATCATTTTAGATAATTGAAAACAATTTAAAGACTTATTAAGCTCATGAATCACACATAATCACATAGAACAACATACGAGGCATTTAGGTGGCTTAGTCGTCGAACGTTTCGGTGGACCCTTGACGTTTGACTTCCAAATAACTTTAAACATTATACACTGCCTATAAACCATATTATAAGTTATTTTAGGACCTTATAACTTTAATACAAACATGTAATCCTATAGAAACCCTATATCATTTTGGGGTCTTACAATATCCCCCACTTGTGAACATTCGTCCTCGAATGACACTTAGGACACTTTAATCACAACAAGGACTTCAATACATAATAGACCAGTTCATCATATTCATAACATAATCACAAAGAAGCTAATGCGCAAAACTTAAAAAGAAACACATCTTCACAACATTTAGCACTCAGTGGACACAAGCATCCAAAATTCACTCACCCTTAACGCATTAATCAAAGAGGATCTTATTATGTTCATAGGAGGAACATACTTCTCCTAATCATAAAATGGCCATTACACCTTAATTTATTATGATATCATCTTGCAAGGCCACATATAGGAAGATATTAATAATACTTTAAACAAGTAGGCACTCATACTTCAATGCACATAAACTTGAGTTAGTTAAATCAGAAAGATCTTCATTAACTAGACCTAGTACCATGATGGTCATACTCAACCATACCATGCTTAGTGGTGTACATGGAGGAATGTCTTGATCCTCAACACACTTGCATGTATCATGAGTTCACAACTTATCAAAGTACAAGGTCAATTTGTTTAAAAATAAGAAATTCTCAACTTTTGAAACCAAGACATGAGCATGTATTCTTTCTAGTGAAGTCTAAATGGTAAGTCACACCAAGTACATCACAACAACTAGGAAGAAATTTCACAAAATGTCAATTTCTAACATAGTACTTACCCTTACAATAAGCCTCATTTTAGAAAAATAACACAATTTATAGGCACACACATGAACACTTAGTTAAACACGCTTTCATTTTCAAGAATGAGCCTACAATTATGCATTCCAAATCATAAAGTCACATATTTCTCAAGAGAGTCAACGTATTTCATTGTAAAAGAGACTCAATTTCCATTGTAAGGCTAAACAATTTATCTCACAAGTGACTATTACAAAGTTCCTTGTCCTATCTCATGAAGTCAAATGCACAACTAGCATATCAAGGTGTAATTCCACAAGAGAAAACATGGTATTTATCCAAAATTTCCTTTCATACACTGGGGAACATTCATATTATCTTCATGGTAATGTCAATCAATACCTACCAAACATATAAGATCATGAAATTCATACTTTATGCAAAACTCTTATTCATGAACAAATTCATCAAGACTTCATTAGATTCAAGTTCAAGTAAGAATAGAAGGACAAGGTAGAAAATATCTACAACCTTACCATTTCTTGACCATCCCCCACTTAGGGTAAACCCAATTAAGACCAACTTACCCCAACTTAAAAGGATCTTAACTTAACAACCTTCATTTTTCATCACTTAAAAGTGATTACAACTTTAGAAGGAATTTTCATTAATTCAATTTAGCAACACTAAGGCATTCTAAACCTTATCATTTTAGGCAAATCATCCTCAACCATCAATTCTGATCATACTATTCAATTCACATAAGGTCTTCCTACAATGCAATAGACACCACGGTCATACATCATTAGGGGAATACAACAACGGGACTTAGTCATAAGGACTCTTTCTTTTGTTTCAAAATTAAAGTAAGGAAACTTCTAGGTCAATCAAACCCACATCATCACCCAACAAAGATAAGAATACTACCCTCAATTCTAGGGGAAACATCAATTCCACAACATTAAGGGACCCACAATACAATAAGAAGTTAGAAACAAATCTACGACTCATCATGCCATAAAACTCTCATTCTTTATTCCAAATAGCAAATCTCCTTTTTACAAAAAAGGAGACGACGCACACTTTTAATCACATACATTCATAGGATAGCATGATTCCATAGGTAGTTATCAGACATTCCAAGTTCAAATCCTAGTATTTGGCTACCATCATACAAAACCATATAGGAATACAAAGATCTAAGAGAATTCACTTTAACCACCATAACTTCTAGCATGCTTTAACTATATCATGACATACATTATTCGACATAACTTGCTATTTCATATAGATTTCATATATGGCCATAATTGGCATCACATCATCAAATAAGAGATATTTCATACATAGTAAGGTAAGATAACCAATCATAATCCCCATAGAGTCAACATGTGCAATGATCAAGTAAAGCCCCATAACTCTACTAAATCAAGTAACCCAACATGAACTACAATTAGCACCATACTCCACTCATCTATAACCTTCATGCATGCATAACTTCATATCTTCATACACATACATAATATTAAGCTCCTAAGGTCTTCATCAAGACAAACTAGTGCAAGACATAGGTAAAGTCCCATACCCCTACCTAAGTCTAGTTAACCCTTCAAGTCGCCTTAGTTAGTTTATACATCATCAAATAAGGACAAGTGTCACCTTCACACATATTCATTCAAACCATAAAACAGAGATAAGCATTTTAAACTCACCTTTTCTCCCTCAAGCATAGAGCAATCTCATCCAAGCAATCACATCTAAAAGACCACCGTACAAGAAAACATAAGAGAGAGATCTTTTAGAGTAAAGTTCTATGGCATGATATGAGAATGATGAAGAAGGGAAACTCTATCGTCCTATAGCCTCTCGTACTATTTGATGCGTCGCGACTCACCACCAATGCTACGAGACTCTACTATACGTGGCAATTTGAGACTCTTAGAACCTAAGACCACTTTATAAACCTCATGCTCTGATACCACGTTTGTCACATCCAGGGGAACCCCCTAGAAGTAACACGGCGTACTTGACCTCTCAGAGGTCTTATACAAGCACATAGTTATCATTCATCGCATTAACTTAGTAAATTTAGCGAAAAATTTAAAACTTTTCATAGCACATCATATGCTAGAAACTTCAACTAATATATGTATAAAACATAAGCCATAATACATTTATAGACCTTAAGTCTCTTTGCCATCTTAGACTCAATAACTTTAGAGTACATTAGGGACACGGCCCAAAAGACACATTACATAATTATAAAATATTTAAAGACTTTACATTAAAGACATAAGTAGGACATCCTTGAACTTTAAGGATTCCTTTCATTGAGCTTGGGAATCATCTATCAAGATCTTCACCATTCAAGACATCCTTCAAGCATCCATCACCTAATCTTTGTGTAAAAAGTAGAGAAGAATGGGATTAGCATAAGAATGTACTATGTATGGCAACCATGCAAAAACATGCATTTAAAAAGGGACATCTTCTTTGAAATCATACTTCATGCCATTTTGAGTAAATCTTCATAAAACCTTTAAGAAATAGCCTTTATATCATTTTCATACTTCATGGAAACACAATTAAAGGCCAAACATCATAGAAAAGCACTTATAGAATTTAAGTCCAAATTGAGGTCACTTTACAGTGAACTCAATTTCCTTTACAGTGAACTCTTTTCTCCTTTATTCATTTACCTTCAAAGTAACCCTTTAGTGTTACTTGGTGCAATGCATCACCTTAAGGCCACAAGGAAACGTACATATCATCTCTACAAGACAACACATACCTTCATAGAAGTACAGTACAACATAGACATAGTTAAGTCAAGACTAAAAGGACATTATAATGAACTCCTAGTCAATATGCACATTTACTAATTTAATTCATATAGAACTTTATGAAACATAACTCATGCCCCCAATCTAATTCTTCTAGTGCAATGCACATGTAAGGCTCCATAACCTCACACATACTTAGTACACCTCTCATGAGACCACAAGCCTTTACATCCAAATCCTATATCAACATAGTAAGAGAAGACAACTTCATTTATGTAAAGTAACACCTTCATCATATAGTTAACAAAATCAACATCATGCATAAAGGACACATACATAATCATATGAATTAGGTCACCTTCCTAAGACTTCCTAAGGAGTCACTTGTGCAATGTCTAGATGGGTTCATTACTTCCACCTATCCTAAGTAACTTACCTTAAGTCCTCCTAATTAGTATCCTATTCATTTACTTCCATTGTCCATTTTACCTTTAGGGAAACTATAGCCTTAACCGACACTAAGACCATGGGTGTTAAACATGGAATTTGGTGTTGTAGAGCCTTACACCAATGGAAGGTGTTCCTACCTAGCCAAGGTAGAACATTAACACATGCTAGCATATTAGGTGATATCACTTGCTAGATCCTATGTGGCAAGCATAGCTTATGGAACTAAGAGATAGGTATTCCCTCTACATACCATTTGGTAATTGGGGCCTCACCTCATAAAAAAACATGAGTGAATCTTCCTCAAGGAAAGTCAACACCTCATGTAGGTCCATAGGTGAGTATTCCTCTAAGGGAAGTCAACACTCTATAAGGGACAAATGGTGAATCTTCCTCCAAGGAAAGTGAACACCTCTCAATGTCAAGTTCACTCGGTGCTAAGCTAAGTTCCCTTTTATTGAAAAGCCTTTATTACATTTATTTGTAAAAATATAGGCTTAGGATATTAATTATTCATATGCTTATAGCATATTCAAGCACCTATCTAGTTTTGGAGTATTTTAGGGAACACCTCTCAAGGTTCCTCCATTAAGTAGATCATCATTCATGTGTATGAGTGTATAAAGAGATGTGAACAAGCCTTTCACATAACCCATAATATCATACATGTTCATACATCAATGCATGAGTCTATAGCAATAACTATATGAACAATCCTTTCATATAAACCTACTAAGACACTATTCACATTCATACTTCATCATATCATATACATCATATTCATAACATGTTCATATATTCATCCTTCATGTACTTAGAAACCAAACCTAGGAACTATCCTATCAAGATACACATGTGCAATGCATGGACAAGGTCCCATACCCTTGACCATACAAGTACACCTATCAAGACAACCTAGTAAGGGAAATACAAATCATACTTTCATAAACATCACTTTAACAGACATAGTAGTAGACACTAGTGAATATGAGGACTACCTTTCATTTAGACACAATGACCTATACTACTTGTAACATGAATGTAAAGTGAGTTTGTGTGTACATGGGTCAACATGATCACATAATGGCCATCAAAACACATTGAGGCAGCCACCCTCTTAGATCATAATACTTCATCAAGCATAGGCCACACAACACACAATAACATAGGAGACAAGCCAACTTGCTAATACACTTAAGACTCCTCACTTGTGCTATTCATGCATTCACATAGGGGTACATAGGTAAGGGATTATTAACCCTTTTAACACATCAATTTAAGCACCTATACTTTAAACTAACATGGATACACACATGCTTATACAATAGCCACACAAACTAGATTTCAACTACAATAGGAAAATAGGCATAAGCTTCTCATGGTATTATCTTAAGCACCTGTTCATAAGATAATCAATTTGCCTTCAAGGACATGGTCAACCAAATATATGATTACAATAAATTAAAAACCGCCACCATAAGTGGACCATACCACACAATGCCGTACAAGGCTTCATCAACATTTCTATAAAGAATAGAGAAGTAGAAGAGTAGAGGGAATAAGCATTCTTACCAATTTCTCACCCTTTGATCATCATTGATCAATACACCTTATTCATCAATAAAACACATATATGGCGGAAGCTAAATGTACTTTAAACATATAAGAAACCATGTACAAGTCGCTACAAGATTACACTATAACATAATACAACACATCAACATACTAGGACAGTAGAATAATATAGATCATTAGCTAATTTCCCTTGCATTGATTTTAGATCATATTTATTACATATTATAAGTCTAAGGCAGTAGCTAAACCTATATTAACCATATTGAAATCATAATTACATACCTTCAAGATTAAGGTTACAACATAGTCATTTAGACTTATCGATTTGCTAGAGTATTAAACACTTTACCAATACTATGAACTCTCTAAGACATTGATCATCATTCATATTTTATCAACAATACAATCATTAGGCAGTATCTAATTAGATAAGAAATCAAGACGAAACCATGCTTCATCTAATCACAATTTGAGATCCATCACACCCTTAGATTTTTGACTTCATAGCCTAAAGGAATCTAGATCAATTCATGCAAGCCTTTCTTAATTTAATCATTAAGGATTTATACCAACAAAATTTATCCATTATATTACCTTAAAACAACAGCTACAGCAGTTCATACATAATCAAAACTCTACACAACCGATCTCACAATCGACATCAATGCAACATGTAGAAACATAGGCTATTCATGTTCAAATATTCATCATGGATCCTTCAACATCAATTAAACATAAATTCATGTAAATAACAGCATATACACTCACTTCAATGTAATAAAATCATAATTCAATCGATAGCAATTCAAGATCACAAAGCCCATGTAAGAGCTAAACCAATTTTGTAAGGAACATAGGTTCATCATGCAATTGGAGTGAAATCACGTTCAAATAACTGTATTAACTTCAATTAATATGATTCAATCATTCAAAACCTTTTTAGAAAGAACCCATGGCAGATTGAAGAAGAAGGACTTTGATCATATTTTTCTTTTTTGAAATCTTTGAGAATGGCTCTCTAGATAAAAAGATAACTAGAGATGAAGATCACCATACCTTTATCCACATGAAAACCTCTTAAATTTGATGATTCATACATGGAAAACCCAGCCTGAATCTGTTCTTGAGCTTCACAAACAATGGTGGTTTTAGAGAGAACGTTTTTAGAAGGAAAGGTTCAATTTATGTGAGTTGGTTTTGGGAATGGGTTGATCACGTTTTAGATGACTTATATACACCTAAAATTAAGTAAATAAACCTATTATAGTCAGTATAGGACGTGGCGTGAATTTCCCATTCACCCCTTTAATTAACAGTACGCAGGCTGCCAGTTACAGGCCACCCTCGACGATGGCAATGACGGGGCGTCGAGGCCATGACGGGCCGTGCCTGGCCTCCGTTGCCTGAAACGTAGCAAAACTTGGCTTAAGACCTGCCCAAGTCATGTTTACCTCGACGATACCTGCTCGATGGGCCGTTAGTGTACCAACGATCCGTCGTTGGGTTCGTCAATGGACACTGCCCAAGCAGTGTCTTAGGCAGCTTTGGGTCCTTCTTTTGGGTCCTCTTGTGGGGCCCTTTAGAAGTCGTACCCGGACGTTTCAAAAGAGATTACAAAATTTAACAAGTTATACACCTTCCACATAAATTGCATTAAAAAAAACACCTACAAGACGTCCAAACAGGCCAAGCCCCACCATGACACACGATGAACGTCTTAAGGGCTATCTTTTGAACGCCTTGGACGTTCTTGGTTGTTTGACATCCAAACTTCTCAAAACTTCATATACTATCATTTTAGATCATTAAAAACCATTTAAACACTTATTAAGCTCATTAATCACACATAATCACATAGAACAACATACGAGGAATTTAGGTTGCTTAGTCGTCGAACGTTTTGGTCGACCCTTGACGTTTGACTTCCAAATCACTTCAAACTTTATACACTGCCTATAAACCATATTATAAGTCATTTTAGGACCTTAGAACTTTAAGACGAACATGTTAGGCTCTAGAAACCCTATATCATTTTGGGGTCTTACAATCTTCTATATAGAAAGAAGGTTAAGAATGAGCTATCCTTATAGACCATTGAATGGAATCCCTAGTTGACTTATCATTTGTAGGTGTGTTATGACTAGGTAATTACTAAGAGATGGTACCTTTTCATATGTCCCTTATATTGAACTTACTCTATGAGAACATAGGCTAGCAACGAGTGAATATGTTATGGTTAGTAGCTCTACTTGAGAATGAGACTAGAGCACATAAAATACCTTGATATTCCTTAACCATGTGCCTACATGGGATGTGTCCTAGTTATACCCTTGGAAAGTAGAACACCCTCCATCGGAGTAGGGTAGACTCTGGATTCCATGCCTAGCTAGTAGAGTCTATGTCCGTTTTTGCCTATTCTCATCATGTGGGATACATACTAGTGTTGGATAAGTTCTAGGAAGTTTAGGTAGTGGAATGGGACGCTATCTAGACATAGCACAACTAGACTTTGAAGATGTTAGCATGTGAGTCCCTAGGTCTTTCCAATACCATTATGTGAAGTCTATAATGAATGAAATGCCTTCTAATTGACTTAAAGAACGATCACGATTTTAGCTAACGTATGAGGAATAGAATGTGCTCCGTCTAGGGTAGCTTTGAGGGTTGCTTAGGTAAGATTGAAGAGGGTGTATGGGCGCTCTTTTCCTGTCCTACTTAGGTAAATCCTAGAGTATGGGGAGTTAATAAAAGGAAAAAAAGGAATCATCTTATCTTAGGATAACCTTTGGAGAGAAGAATGCAAGTTAAAAGAGGTTACTGTGAAGTTGAACTTAGTTCACTGTAATGTTCTTCAATATTTGATAAAATGCTTGTGTAATGTCTTGTATGTTTATAAGGTGCTAAATGTTGTTCTTATACTTACATTATGATGTTTTCATAAAAATGAGCATGTTTTATACGAATGTCCATTTTTTATGATTTTATGCATTACGCCATACTTAGTACAAGTGTTTGTACTAATTCCATACTTTTTGTCTATCTCTAAAGGTGTAGGTGGCATTTGAAAGGAGTCTCGAAGTTGAAGCTTGGATTAGTGTTCATTCAAGCAAAGAGTTTTGTATGTCCTCACTAGATCCGAGGACATCTTGATGTTTAGTTTTCCTTACTGAAACTATTGTAATAGACTTAGGTATTTTCTATATTCATATGTCTAAGATGGTGACTTTGAGACTTAGCCTTTCATTATGTTTTTCTATAAAAGAGATATTTTGGAGTATTATTATTTCGTATGAAAGTTTTAATTCCTTACTACTTTTCATACATGTATGCAATGGATGGTACGAAAGGGCTTGTCTTAAACCTCCGAGAGGTCGACAACGCCGGTTGGAATTCGAGAATGCACCCTAACTAACTTCGAGGGTATACTCTCGGTGGTGACAAACTTGGTATCAGAGCATAATTCATAAGGTTATGAAGTAGTTTTAGGAATCAAAAAGTCTCAAAAAGCCACGTCTAGTAGAGTCTTGACCATCGGTGTGAGTTGCGACATATCCATGGGCGAGAGGCTATAGGACGATAGAGTTTCCCTTATTTTCTACTCCTATGTCGTGTCGTAGAGTAAAAAGTTATAAATGCTCTTTTCTTATAGTTTTCCTTGTTTTTCTAGGAAGATGAATACGAGGAGGACACCGGCCAGGAGGGTTAAAGAGAATGATGTGAATGAGGGGCTTCCTCCCCGAGGTGGACATATTCCACAAGTTGAGCAAGTTCCTCAAGGTGTTCAAGGTGCTCAAGATGATCAAGTACCTATTGTGGAAGGAGGTAATGAGGTTCCAGTGGTTCCCCCAGAAATGGCTAATAGAAAGATTAGAGAGGCTCACCTTACCCTAGCCCGAGCTATGACAACTCAAGTGCATAGAGACATTGGGCCTAGGGTGAATGCTATGGAGAGTACTATGACCTCTAGATTGAGGGACGTTGTGAGGATGAATCCTCCTACCTTATTTGGTTCTAAGGTGGGAGAAGATCCCCAAGCTTTCTTGGATGAGGTGTACAATATAGTGCATGCAATGGGAGTGACTTCTAGGGAGAAAGCAGAGTTAGATTCGTATCAATTGAAAGATGTTGCTCAAATATGGTTTACTCAATGGAAGGATAGTAGACCGGTTGAATCGGGTCCCTTAGAGTGGGAGGAGATTAAGGAAGCATTCTTAGAAAGTTACTTTCCTGTGAGAAGAGGGAGATTAAGATTGAGGAATTTATAAACCTTAGTCAAGGTAGAATGAGTGTTGAAGAGTATTCCTTAAAGTTTATCCTATTATCTAAGTATGCTCCACCCTTGGTGTCTAACCCTAGGGATGAGATGAGTAGGTTCTTGACAAGTGTTTCGGATATGGTGAAGGAAGAGTGTCGTACAGCCATGCTCCATGGTGATATGACTCTATCTAGGCTGATGGTGTACGCTCAATCCATTAAAGAGTCTACACTTGAGAGGAGAAGTAAAGATGCTAAGAGGGGAAGAACTGATGAGCAAGTTCAACATATGTTTAAGAAGAGGGCTCCAAATCAAGAGTGTTCTAGTACACCTAAGGAGAACCGTGAGAGAGGTGGTGGTTACCAAATGGTTAAGCCTACTTTTGCTACTTATGGGAAGAAGCACTTTGGTAAGTGTCTAGCCGGTACTAGTGGGTGTTTTCGTTGTGGGAAGGATGATCACAAGGTGAGATATTGTCCTACTATTACGACTAGAGTAAGAGAAGCCAAGCAAGTTCCTCCTAATGTTCCATATGGTGGTGCTCCAAAGAGTAATCGCTTTTATGCTCTCCGAGCCAAAGGAACAAAACCGGATGATGATGATGATAATGGTAAGTTATAGTTTTCTCTCTTTAGTTATATGAGTTCCTTCTAAGTGGGGCAGTATAGTGAGTAGCTGTGTTCTAGATTGTTGTCTTATCTCTTCTATTCAATTCAAGCTTGAGAGATAGAATGCCATAGTAGCATGTTGCATGCTGTATTGTGTTTAGAAGTCTAGTTGAAATTGGAATTCATTGATTCCTTGCATTGTGCATTTCATGAAGTTATGATTATTTTTTAAGTGAGTTTTGATGGTTTTATCTCTTATATTTTCGTGCTTCCATCATAAAGTGCTTAAGAGTTGCATTATTGGAATTTTGAGCATGTTTTCACTGTAAAGAAATTGGTGTTTACTGTAAAGGTTTTGAATATTTGGCTAAATTGTTCTTTCATGAAAAAATGGTTATGATGTGTATATAACTTATTTATATGAGCATGATGTTATGTGGAGAAGGAAATTCCTCCTATATGAAATTAGAAGGGTGAGTCTTATTGCATGATAAGTTGTAGAAGTAGTTCTATTTTCTTGTTGTGTTGAGTCTCTTAAAGGTATGTGAAATTGATATCTTCCCTTCATGCGTGTATTGTGTATTGTATACAATGTTGTATGGTTATGAGCTGTTAGTATTTGAGTCTTAACCCTTAAAAATGTTCAAAGTGTGGCAAGTGTCATTCGGGGTCGAATGTTCCTAAGGGGGGGATAATGTAACATTCCAGAAAATGTACTTCTCTAGTGATGAGCCTATTAGGTTTTAAGAATAGGTACTGAGGTACATAGACATCCTAATGCCCAATATTGAGAAATATTGGGCATGTTAGAGAATATTGGCTTAAGGGTGTTAGCCAATTTTTCTATTTGTATATACACAAGTAAATTAAGATATACTTCAATGTCAAATACTCCAATCCAAGCTTGTTTAGAAATTTTACCTACAATAAAGACCCGCTAAAATACAATATTCTTCACATACACACATTAGGTACTAGGCATCCAAGTGTCAAGCCTAGGTACCATAGCACATGACCATTTAAAATGACCATGTAGTCTAAGCAGTGCCCAAGTACATAGTGAGGATCCTTGGACAAGAAGTGAACTTTCCAGAAGTGCATGGTTGGGAAAGTGCACGCAACACATGTGCTAGTACATGTGCTACCAACGGCCAAGAGAAAAGCCCAACCGAATTGGTTAGGGCGGTTAGGGGCAGGCGTGTCGGACCATGTGGGGCAGAGCTCCCTAACTAATTCTAGGTCCTAACTAACGTCCCTAACTAACTAAATAACCTAGGACCAACTAAAATTAACTAACTAGGGTGCCCGAAATCCTAAGATCTATCCGGGTGACCTAACCGAATAACTAACTAAAGAAACATCCTAGTATCTTGTCACGACCCGAAAGCACCCCCTAAAAGTTAGGGAAAACCTTGGAATCATGACCGGGCGTACTTGACCCCTTTGGGGTCTCGTACAAGCCCTCTGACTAGCATCCATAACATAAAGCATGAAAAGTAGTGCAGAATTAAAACTTTTCACGATAATAATAATAGATGAAGTCTTTTCATAACTACTAGGAAAGCTTATCGTCACAAGCCAACTTAAAGACACAACTTAGAATCTTAGGGACACGACTGTTTACAATAGAGTAAATACATTTTTAAGTCTTAATAAAGAAACTAAGAAACATAAAACTATGTCCTCGAATATATGAGGACATACCCAATTCTTGAGAGATAGAATTCCCAAGCTTCAACTTCGATCCTCCCAAAAGGCTTCCAACCTATACTCATAACGTATATAAAAGTATGGGGTTAGTAAAACAATGTACTAAGTATGACATATGCAAAAACATACGAAAAGGGACATTTTAGTAAAAATAACTTTTAATGCAATTAAAGCAATATTCATGAATCTAGAAACAAACCAACATAAGAATTGACAATCAACACTTTATGGCAACTTTACCAAAACTTAGAGTAATCAAAAGGAACATTTCAATGAACTTACTAAACCTACAATAAAAATTCAATAAAGCATATTAGTGAACATTTTGGATTCTTACAATGAAGATCTTACGGTGAATGGCACGGTCCAAGTCATATGAACCCTTTTTCCTTTGAAGTTGCCCTAACCCAAGGTTATCCTAAGCTCCCTAAGGTGAGATAAGAAGGGATTTTCATTACACCTCCCTTCAAATCACACCAAAGCGACCCTTAAAACTACCAAATCTTAGGCTTACTTCGTTGGAAATCAAATCCACGCCCTTGGCTAACATATGCAAAACACTCATGGAAAATATAGGTCACACCAAGTGCAATGTGAGAGTAGCATCCCATACTACCACTCCCACTTAGTGCTCCTAATGGATTCCATTTACTCAAGTACTCCACAATAATCATCCATAACACTACACCATAGTACTCATTCACACGGATTTGATGAAGATACCCTTCTCCCATAGTAGGTATAGGTCACACCAAGTGCAATGTGAGAATAGCATCCCATACTACCACTCCCACTTAATGCTCCTACTCGGTAACTAATGTGGATTGAGCACTTCACGACATACATACACAATATCAACAATATACAAGATAATTAGTTTCAAATCAATTCTTTTGTGGGAGTTAGCTTAACCGACAAAGACCATGAGAGCTAGACATGGAATCCCAATATTAACCCCTATCGGATGAGGGATCCTTACTTTCCTAGTGTAAGGTCATGCTTCTTAGCTTTTACATGGCTTTTCCAATAGCTACACCTATGCGGGAACATAGTTAAGGAATAAGGAGATTGCTACTAAGAAACTAACTCTCTACTAACGAGGAGTACTCATCTCAAGAGGTACTTTGGATTACAACATCTCAACTCACGAAGTGCAATCCACCTCCCCTTCATATCCTCTCGGTGCTAGGCATAACTCCCCACGGATTTCTCAATATAATAATCTATCTTAGGAAGCTCACTAGGAATGGAGAGGTTGCTTCTAGACACTACATCTCAACTCACAAAGTGTGTCCACCTCAAGGTTCATCTTTTTGCTCAACTTGGCATAATACATTTTTTAAAGTGTGTGTGTGTGTACTTGTGCACACCTTGCATATAAGCATCATTTCATTCTCCTCAATTTCTACACATACTTTAACCTGGATTCATCAAGTTACACACTCTACATTCTTCTCATAATCATATACTTCATTTAGACATAAACTAGGTCAAACATACAATTCAAGCTACACAAAACACAATACAAGACCCATTTTAATATATCTTCATTTCACATACTAAACCTTCAAAGTTACCTACTCAACACATACTAAACATCATCAAATTCATCAATTAGCACCGCTACCCATAAGGTGGACCATACCACTCAAATAGCAATTCATAATAAGAACTATACGATGAGAGCAACTCATCAACAAATCAAACCATCATTACCCATATGCAATTTATCAATATTTCACCATATGAAGGCCCTTAGGGCAGTAGCTACACAAACATGACATACACAAGAAGACCCAAGTTCATACCCTACTCATATCATGCTCACATAACCCATTTTTAAGTCAAAAGTTGAAGTATGCATAGACAAGAGTTTCATGGAGTTTTAACATCAAAATCACCAATTCAAATCGAGATCAATACATTTAAACCATTAAAACTTAAATACAAGAAGACCCATACTAGAAATCAAAGTTAGAAGAAGATTGAGTTTAGAAACCCTTTTGAAAACCATTTTGGAAATTGGCTTCTTGAATGAAAAGATATTCAAGAATGGATACCATAACTCACTAAGCAAGCCAATTCCAAGAGTTTTTGATGAAGAGACACGTCCAACCAGCCCTCCTATCCTTCTTTGACTTCTAGCTTCCAATGGAGTCTTGAGAGGGTTTTCTTTTTAGAGAGAGAGAGTTGAATTTAGAAGTTAGGGGGGGGGGGGGCTTGTCTAGGTCTAGGGTTTAAAACTCATTTAATATACCCAAAAATCCCTTAACAAACCGTCCAATCTCTTATTTAGACGTGGGTTGAACTTACAAGTTCACCCCTAACTTGGCAGAAAGATTTGCGCACAGGGACAGACTTGCGACGACCTGCTTGTGACGGGGCATCACGGGTGCAACGTCCCGTCCTGACCATCCGTTGCAAACTTCAGAGGCTTACCAAGGGTCCCCTCCCCACACTTCAACAAGTCCCCTTCGACGGAACCTTGTGACGGGGCGTCACAGCCATGACTGGTCGTCGACTGCTCCGTCGCCAAGGCTGCCTGGGACAGCCTCCTTACCTGGTTTTGGGTCCTTCCTCAAGGACCCTTTGATGGTCCTTGGGGATAATTTCCCGGACGTTTCCAATACAAAATGATCATCTATAAGTTTAACACCTCTCACATGAATTTCATCAAAAACGAACACATAAAACTCGACGAAACTCGTCTAGACATACAACGTCGACTCAAGGCATATCTTTCGAATGCCTTGGACGTTCTTGGTCGTTTGACCTCGAAACATCATGAAACTTTCCACACTGCCTAAGGACACTAAACTAACTCTGTTTAACTTAAAATCAACTCAATAAACAATCATGAGGCTCTAGTTCACCTTAGTTCATTTTGGGGCATTATATTCTCCCCCACTTGGAATAACATTCGTCCTCGAATGACACTTAAATTTTTAAGAACAACAAGGACTCTCTTGGCATCATATAATTCACTTAGATCATGATCAAAACATCAACAATCAAAGCATCAATTAACTAGGAATCATTCCACACTTTCAACACTTATCATCATAGACAACTTTTGCCAAACTTCACAAAGTTAAAACTCAACCTTAAACTTCTTTTATGGAGGAACTACCTTCTCCAACATTAAACATGCTCATAACCAATACCTTTACACACATTGAAACTAAAATTCAAGACAAAACAATTCTCTTCAAAATGCCAAAATTTTACATTGAAGTTCACTGCCAAGTTACCAAATTTTTTAAAAAATTCACTCTTTAAGCAATTCATCAAGATGACATGATCATATGAACTATAAAACAACATAAGCCCATTCCATAACACCTTGAAACCATAATTCATGAAAAAAAATGCAATTTTTCCAAAATTTGGACTTACTTACAGTGAATTCAAAACTTCACTGTGTGAAATGCTTTAAAATTTCCATAATGCACCTTTCAAGCAACTTTAACAAGATGACATGACAATATGAGAGACAAGACTAACTTACTCCAAAGAGACTTGATAAGTTTCACTAAGTGCAATGTGAGAGTAGCATCCCATACTACCACTCCCACTTAGTGACCCTTGAGGATTCTCTTGGACTAAGTACATTACATGCTATTTTAGTCAACTCATTCTCCCCCACTTAGGGTAAAGCCATCTTCAAGTACTCATACTTCAAAGTACCATTAGGTGCCTCACAAGGTAGGAACTCTTACGACTTCTAACTCATGCACATCAAGTCTAAACATCAACCTTACAAGTTAAGCATAACACTTCCCTTTTTGGATTCAAGCCTAGACAAACTCTCTTAAACATCACCTCATTCAACACTTAGGCACCACTTAACTCAATCTCATGGAACAAAACTTGCTCACTAGATATTCATACCACATTTTCCATCTTAGTGTAAGCCTACACCACAACATCTACCAATCACAAGAACAACTATGAAACATTAGACACACAGGAGAGTTGCCTTCAACTTCTATAAAATCCCCTCATTCTTTCAACTTCCTCAAATTTACACATTAAATCATTTGTACCATCATTGAACATAATCACGAAATAACTCATTTGTCCTCAAAGGCACTTTATTCAATCCTTATAACTCTTACAATGCTTAGAACTAAATCCCCATAAAGTTTGTCACCTCTACACTTCCAGTCTCATAAATCACACCTAGCCATAAATGACATAACATCACAAATTCTTAAATCTTACCTTCATATTTACTCTTCTAGCCACAAAACCATCATATAATCAAAACTCGCCTTTTTCTCTCCCTCAACTTAGAACCATCTCCCTTTCCAAGCAATCACACCTAGAAAACCACCGGCCAAAGGAGAAGAAGAGAGAGATCTTATCGAATTAAGTTCTATGGCACGATTCAAGAGTAAAGAATAAAGTGAAACTCTATTGTCCTATAGCCTCTTTCGCATGGATGTGTTGCGACTCACACCAATGACCAAGATACTACTAGACGTGGCTTGTGAGACTTTTAGACCTTAAACTATTTCCCAAAGCCTTATGCTCTGATACCAAGTCTGTCACCACCCAAAAGTACCCCCCAAAAGTTAGGGAAGACCTTTAAATCATGACCGGGCGTACTTGACCCCTTTGGGGTCTCGTACAAGCCCTCTAACTAGCAGCCATAACATAAAGCATGAAAAGTAGTACAAAATTAAAACTTTTCACGATAATAATAATAGAAGAAGTCTTTTCATAACTACTACGAAATCTTATCGTCACAAGTAACTTAAAGACACAACTTAGAATCTTAGGGACACAGCCTTTACAATAGAGTAAATACATTTTTAAGTCTTAATAAAGAAACTAAGAAACATAAAACTATGTCCTCAAATATATGAGGACATACCCAATTTTTGAGAGATAGAATTCCCAAGCTTCAACTTCGATCCTCCCAAAAGGCTTCCAACCTATACTCATAAGGTATATAAAAGTATGGGGTTAGTACAACAATGTACTAAGTATGGCATATGCAAAAACATACGAAAAGGGACATTTTAGTAAAAATAACTTTTAATGCAATTAAAGCAATATTCATGAATCTAGAAACAAACCAACATAAGAATTGACAATCAACACTTTATGGCAACTTTACCAAAACTTAGAGTAATCAAAAGGAACATTTCAATGAACATACTAAACTTACAATAAAAATTGAATAAAGCATCATAGTGAACATTTTGGATTCTAACAATCAAGACCTTACAGTGAATGACACGGTCCAAGTCATATGAACCCTTTTTCCTTTGAAGTTGCCCCTAACCCAAGGTTATCCTAAGACTCCCTAAGGTGAGATAAGAAGGGGTTTTCATTAAACCTCCCTTTAAAGAACACCAAAGCTACCCTTAAAACTACCAAATCTTAGGCTTACTTCGTTGGAAATCAAATTCACGCCCTTGGCTAACATATGCAAAACACTCATGGAAAATATAGGTCACACCAAGTGCAATATGAGAGTAGCATCCCATACTACCACTCCCACTTAGTTCTCCTAATGGATTCCATTTACTCAAGTACTCCACAATAATCATCCATAACACTATACCATAGTACTCATTCACACGGATTTCATGAAGATACCCTTCTCCCATAGTAGGTATAGGTCACACCAAGTGCAATGTTAGACTAGCATCCCATACTACTACTCCCACTTAATGCTCCTACTCGGTAACTAATGTGGATTGATCACTTCACGACATACATACACAATATCAACAATTTACAAGATAATTAGTTTCAAATCAATTCTTTTGTGGGAGTTATCTTAACCGACAAAGACCATGAGAGCTAGACATGGAATCCCGATATTAACCCCTATCGGATGAGGTATCCTTACTTGCCTTGTGGAAGGTCGTGCTTCTTAGCGCTTACATGGCTTTTCCAATAGCTACACCTATGCGGGCACATAGTTAAGGGATAAGGAGATTGTTACTAAGTAACTCACTCTCTACAAACGAGGAGTACTCATCTCAAGAGGTACTTTGGATTACAACATCTCAACTCACAAAGTGCAATCCACCTCCCCTTCATATCCTCTCGGTGCTAGGCATAACTCCCCACGGATTTCTCAATATAATAGTCTATCTTAGGAAGCTCACTAGGAATGGATAGGTTGCTACTAGAAACTACATCTCAACTCACAAAGTGTGTCCACCTCATGGTTCCCCTTTTTTCTCAACTTGGCATAATACATTCTTTAAAGTGTGTGTGTGTACTTGTGCACACCTTGCATATAAGCATCATTTCATTCTCCTTAAATTCTACACATACTTTAACCTTGATTCATCAAGTTACACACTCTACATTCTTCTCATAATCATATACTTCATTTGGACATAAACTAGGTCAAACATACAATTCAAGCTACACAAAACACAATACAAGACCCATTTCAATATATCTTCTTTTCACATATTAAACCTTCAAATTTACCTACTCAACACATACTAAGCATCATCAAGTTCATCAATTAGCACCGCCACCCATAAGGTAGACCATACACTCAAATAGCAATTCATAATTAGAACTATACAATGAGAGCAACTCATCAACAGATCAAACCATCAGTACCCACAAGCAATTTATCAATATTTCACCATATGAAGTCCCTTAGGGCAGTAGCTACACCAACATGACATACACAAGAAGACCCAAGTTCATACCCTACTCAAATCATGCTCACATAACCCATTATTAAGTCAAAAGTTGAAGTATGCATAGACAAGAGTTTAATGGAGTTTTAACATCAAAATCACCAATTCAAACTGAGATAAATACATTTAAACCATTAGAACTTAAATACAAGAAGACCCATACTAGAAATCAAAGTTAGAAGAAGATTGAGTTTAGAAACCCTTTTGAAAAACATTTTGGAAATTGGCTTCTTAAATGAAAAGATATTCAAGAATGGATACCACACCTAAATAAGCAAGCCAAATCCAAGAGTTTTTGATAAAGAGACACGTCCAACCAGCCCTCCTATCCTTCCTTGACTTTTAGCTTCCAATGGAGTCTTGAGAGGGTTTTCTTTTTAGAGAGAGAGAGTTGAATTTAGAAGTGAGGGGAGGGGGGGGCTTGTCTAGGTCTATGGTTTAAAACTCATTTAATATACCCAAAAATCCCTTAACAAACTGTCCAAACTCTTATTTAGACGTGGGGTGAATTTACAAGTTCACCCCTAACTTGGCAGAAAAATCTGCGCACAGGGACAGACTTGCGACGACCTGCTTGTGACGGGGCGTCACGGGTGCAAACCGTTGCAAACTTCAGAGGCTTTCCAAGGGTCCCCTACACACCCTTGAACAATTATCCCACGACGGAACCTTGTGACGGGGCGTCACAGCCATGACTGGCCGTCGACTGCTCCGTCGCCAAGGCTGCCTGGGACAGCCTGCTTACTAGGTTTTGGGTCCTTCCTCAAGGACCCTTCGATGGTCCTTGGGGATAATTTCCCAGACGTTTCCAACACAAAATGATCATCTATAAGTTTAGCACCTCTCACATGAAATTCATCCAAAACTAACACATAAAACTCGACGAAACGTGTCTAGATGTACAAGGTCGACTCAAGGCATATCTTTCGAATGCCTTGGACGTTCTTGGTCGTTTGACCTCCAAACTTCACGAAACTTTGCACACTGCCTAAGGACACTAAACTAACTCCGTTTAACTTAAAATCAACTCAAGAAACAATAATGAGGATCTAGTTCACCTTAGTTCATTTTGGGGCGTTATACATCTAACCTAGGATGGTCCAAAAGGGTTGGTTATGGTCCTAACGAATAAGGGGTACTTTAGTAATTACCATAGGTAACTTAATTAATTAACTTAGCAACTTAATTAATTAATTTAATTCCTAGTCAAACTCGAAGACCCTAAGTCAAACGTTCTCCTAGTTGTAGTCATTTTAGGAGGGGTGTTTTAGGTTATTTAAGTAGAAGGTCTTTAGGGTAATATATGGGACATATATATATAGATATTAAGTCAGTTTTAGACCACAATTACACATCCCAAATCAGAATCAGACGAAATTCACTTAATCCCTCAAGAACGCTCTCTTTTCCAAACTCCATTGAAGAACAAGAAATGCTTAAGGAAGAGGTCAAAAATTTCAAGTCTCCAATAAGATTTTTGTGGATTCTTCATCTATAATCTATGGTTATTCATCCTTGAAATCTCATTCTTCAAGGAGTCAATTCAAGCAATTTTTAAAGATGATCAAGAAATATGATTTGTCCAATTTTCATAATCTAGCCATGGGTTCTTGCATAAAAGGTTTTAAATCAATGTTTTAGAATTGAATTGATGTTAATGCATTGTTTTTAAATCTATAATTCTTATGAATCGATGAAAGTCATGCAAATTCATATTTTGACTATTTCATGGGTTAAGTGATCATGTTTCTATACTGATGAATTAATGAGTAGTTTCTTATGGGCTTTTTAATGATGTAAGAATTGTATTCAATTGACATATAATTGGTCTTAGATTGTTAAATATATATTGATTTGACCGAGTTTCGTCTACTACTATGACTTATACTTTGAATTGATATTCATGGCCATGGGTAAAGGCCTTATGGTATTGAATTGGATGATTTAGACATGGATTGAAGTGGTAAGAATGGATTGGTGGTACGCTGCCCTAATTCTCTTTATTTTATGTTAATTAGACTTCAATTATTTTGTGAAGTATGATTATATCTATCTACATGCAATTAAGTGTAAGTATGTTTTCTTCTATGGATGTTAGGTGATCATGTTGGATTATGACTATGTATTTATGTGTGTAGTCGTAAAGTTGATACATGATTATTCCTACTTGAATATATGAGTATATGATGGTTATATTGATTATGTTATATTAACGTATAGGATGACATAAATATGATAAGGGTCGTTCCTAAGTGCTTCAAAGAATGATATGTTATATGTGCTAATGTAAATTAATGATGTGTCTTGTTTTGGTAGATTATGTCCCTTACTTGGTACATCTATATGATGAATATGAACGTCTTGACTTAGTAGGCTTAGGCACCTTTGTCTTGTATGTGTATGGATGAATGTTTAATGAAAGTCTAGGATCGGTAGACCAAAGATGGTGCCCTTGTAAGCATGACTAATATGTGGAATCTTCTATATAGAAATAAGGTTAAGAATGAGCTATCCTTATAGACCATTGAATGGCAGCCCTAGTGGACCCATCTTTGGTAGGTGCATTATGACTAGGTAATGACTAAGAGATTTTACCTTTTCATATGTCCCTTATATTGAACTTACTCTATGAGAACAAAGTCTAGCACCGAGTGAATATGTTATGGTTAGTACCTTTACTTGAGAATGAGAGTAGAGTACATAAAAGACATTGATATTCCTTAACCATGTGCTTACAAGGGATGTGTCCTAGTTCTACCCTTGGCAAGTAGAACACCCCCCATCGGAGTAGGGTAGACTCCGGATTCCATGCCTAGCTAGTATGGTCTATGTCGGTTATTGTCTATTCTCATCATGTGGGATACATACTAGTGTTGGATAAGTTCTAGGAAGTTTAGGTAGTAGAATAGGACGCTATCTAGGCATTGCACAACTAGACTTTGAAGATGTTAGCATGTGAGTCCCTAGGTCTTTCCAAGAACATTATGTGAAGTCTATAATGAATGAAATGTCTTCTAATTGACTTAAAGAATGATCACGATTTTAGCTAATGTATGAGGAATAGAATGTGCTCTATCTAGGGTAGCTTTGAGAGTTGCTTAGGTAAGCTTGAAGAGGGTGTATGGGCGGTCTCTTCTTGTCTTACTTAGGTTATCTTAGAGTAACCTTAGGTGGGAGTTAATAAAAGGAAAAAGGGAATGATCTTATCTTAGGATAACCTTTGGTGAGAAGAATGCAAGTTAAAAGAGGTTACTGTAAGTTGAACTTCGTTCACTGTAATGTTGTTCAATATTTGATAAAATGCTTATGTGATGTCTTGTATGTTTCTAAGGTGTTAAATGTTGTTATTATACTTATATTATGATGATTTCCTGAGAAAGAGCATGATTTATACGAATGTCCATTTTTCATGATTTTATGCATTACGACATACTTAGTACAAGTGTTTTTACTAATTCCATACTTTTCGTCTATCTCTAAAGGTGTAGGTGGCGTTTGAAAGGTGTCTCAAAGTTGAAGCTTGTATTAGTTTTCATTCAAGCAAAGAGTTTGGTATTTCCTTACTAGATCCGTGGACATCTTGATGTTTAATTTTCCTTATTGAAAGTATTGTAATAGACTTAGCTATTTTCTATATTCATATGTCTAAGATGGTGACTTTGAGACTTAGCCTTTCATTATGTTTTTCTATAAAAGAGATATTTTAGAGTATTATTATTTTGTGTGAAAAGTTTTAATTCCGCACTACTTTTCATACATGTATGCAATGAATGGTACGAAAGGGCTTGTCTTAGACCTCTGAGAGGTCGACGACGCCAGTCGTTATTTGAGAATGAACCCTAACTAAGTTCGAGTGTGTACTCTCGGGTCGTGACAAAAATGATGAATTTTAGAATTAGAGGTCCATTTGGTAAGATTGGAAGTCAAACATCAAAGAACGACCAAGATGTTCAGAAACTAGCCTTGTGTGTGCTAGTGTGTCCTTGTTTGTTGTTCATGATTTTCGGTGTTGTTTGGAGTCTAAACCAGTGGGGAGAACCCTATCACCTATAGGGATATACCAAGTGTCAAAACGTTCGAGTACTACTCCCCGGGGACCATTATAAGGGTCCCCAAGGAGGACCCAAAATGTTGGCCAAGGATGCTACCGGGCTGCCAAGAATTGGGACCAAGGTCGCGTCGCACCTACTACACTTGATTGGCAAATTTTTCCCTGCGATGCGGGGCAAACACGAACCATTCTGTCCCAAAATAAATTCCAAAACCAAGATCTGGAGGTGACCCTGCGATGAGCAGCCATGTCCCAGATTAAGTCAAATTAGACTTCGGAAAAGGGTCCAAATAGTGTAGGGGTCTTTTTGGAACATTGGTGGTTATTTTGGGATGGATTTTAGGTCACTTTAAACCCCAATTCCCCCATCAAATCAAAACCCTCAACTTCAAAACAAAAACTCTCCAAAACCCTTTCTCTCAAAACCTCCATTTTCAAAAAGCTTCAAGCTCTAAGGAAGAAGACCAAATTCTTCAAGTTTCTTCACCAAATCTCGTGGATTTTCTCTTATTAAGGTATGGTAGTTAATATTTGAAGCTTCTTTCATTAAAGGAGTCATTCCAAAGACTTATCAAAAAAGTATTTCAAACTCCAAATTCTTCTATTTTGGATTCTAAGCATGTGTCTTTGCATGAAAACGTTTTAATGAACGAAATATGTTATTTTCAATGTTAGTTGCTGATTTTAATGTCAAAACCCCAATGAAACCATGCTCATGCATATTATCAACTTTTGACTTGTGGAGTGGGTTTAGTGTATTTGTTTAGATAATGTCAGAGTTGTGTTGTTTATATTATATATTGGATTACCTACTGCCTATTATGATTTATTTTGAGGATTTTGTGAAGTACTGAGAAAAGGTGTCTAAGTCTTGGATGAAGGGTAAGTTGGTTTATGTTGTTTAGTTCTTATTGAAGTAATCTTGAGTGGTATGGTCCACCATTGGTAGCGGTGTTTACTTGAAGTATCTAAGTAATTATGTGTATTGTGATTATGGCCTTGAAGGCATAGTATGTGAAGTAAAGTGATGATTTTGATGTATATGCATGTGATGTTTATAAAGTTGTTAATGTGTATCTTGGAAATGTCATGTCTAAATAAAGTATATGTATATGTGAAGCATGATAGTGTGTGAACCATGATAGTGTGTGAATTATGATAAATGTGGGCATGATCATGACTAGTCAATGTTATGGATTATTATGTGAAAAGTGTAACATTCCAGAAAATGTACATGTCTAGTGAAGAGCCTATTAGGCTTTAAGAATATGTATTGGGGTACATAGGCATCCCAATGTCCCACATTGAGTAATATTGGGCATG
Source organism: Solanum sitiens (assembly GCA_016801875.1). Lineage (NCBI taxonomy): Eukaryota > Viridiplantae > Streptophyta > Magnoliopsida > Solanales > Solanaceae > Solanum > Solanum sitiens. Next base: position 90,720 of record JABWTJ010001012.1, read on the forward strand.
TTAGAAAATATTGTCTTAAGGGTGTTAGCCAATGTCTACACAAGTAAATTAAAATACACGTCGATGTCAAATACTCCAATCCAAGCTTGTTTAAAAATTGTACCTGCAATGAAGACCCTAAGCTAAAATAACTATATTCTTCGTACACACTCATTAGCTACTAGACATCCAAGTGTCAAGTCTAGGTACCATAACACATAATCATTTAAAATGATCGTGTAGATTAAGAAGTGCCCAAGGAAATAGTGAGGATCCTTGGGACAATAAGTGAATGTACCAAATGAAATTTCCAGAAAGTTTAGTTACGAAAGTGCACGGCAACACATGTGCAACCAGACGAGAGACCAAGCTAACCAATTCGGTTAAAGCGGTTACGGGGCAGGCTCGCGTCCGGCTCAAGCCACGTGGGACCAAGCTTACTGACCAGTCCTACGCTCTAACTAACTGACCTAACTAGATAACTAACATAGGACTAACCAAAAATAAATAACTAGTGGACCCGACAACCTAAGACCTAACCGGGTGACACTAAGCGAGTAATTAACTAAAGAAACATCCTAGTACCTAACCAAGGATGGTCCAAAGGGTTAGTTATGGTCTTAACAACTTAGGGGTATTTTAGTAATCACCCTAGGTTACTTAATTAATTAAATTATCAACTTAATTAATTAATTAAATGGTCAAAACCGAAACCCTTAAGCAATTTCCAGATTCCGGTTAAGTCAAGTGTTCTCCTATCTTTAGTCAATTCAGGAGGGGAGTTTTGGTAATTAACTAATTGATTTATTTCATTAAGTTATTTAGCCTAAGTTGAATTAGTCATATTCAGTTCCTAAAGACTTAGACTCACGTTATTCATCAGTAAATCCTACGACTAAAAAACAAGTGAACAACGTAAGAAAAACCCTAGGCGATTTCAAGAAGTTCTTCAAGGTTTTCGTGCAAAGTGCAAGGTGATCTTAGTAGATTCAATCGTACAATAAGGTATGGGTTTTATATCTTGGATTCTTTTCCCCAGGAGGATTTTCAAACGTTTTGAATTAGAAATCCTAAAACTAGGGTTGTTCCCAATGAATCGCATGTTCATCTTCCTAGTTCTCCTTATTTTCGATTCTAGTAGTTTGTTTAAATGTAAATCTCGCGCATGTTGTTGGTATGTGGTGCTAACAGATCATTATGTGTAGGATTGATAATGTCGAATGATACCTATATGTTAGATCCGTATGATTAGGGTGTTATTTAAATGAGATAATAATGTTGTAATGCCTACTTGTGTTCGAGAAGATGAAATTGTTATAAGTTGTTCATTGAATTGTTTCATAGACTAATCAAAGGTTAAAAGTTGGCTTGTTTAACATGATAGATAACTATAACGTATTCATGAAGTAATTGAATTGACTACTGATAATATCATAGTTTGATTTATGCTAACAAATTGGATAGCAATATTATTTCCAAAAATATGTAAAGTCATACCAATCTTAACTCAATGAAATCATAACATAGGGTATGCCAATAATTGGGACAAGTCCCAACATACCCTATCCACACGAACTTGTGAACGTAATAGCATTGAATAAGTCCTTATAACTTTCATAAAGAATTGTACAAGACTATCTATTAACGTTGAACAAGTTAAGGTGATTAATGAAATAACTAAAAACTTAAGTTATGAAATTGACCTAATATATAGTGTTAAAGGAAGTGAGACAGTTCTCACTTACACTTAAATGATTATGTCAAAGATACACACATAAGAGGGTGCTAGAAGTCGTGAGACAAGTATCACTTGAACCATGATGGTAATGTAAGATTTAAGTTCATATTCATCAAGTATAGAAAAGGGATGACCAGTCATCCATTGAGCTAAGTATACCTCATACTAGAAGCAAGCTTCCATAATGTTTGAGTCAACTCTAAAAGTTGTAAAGTAAAATAAATTTAAGCTAAGCAGCGATAGACTAGCAATGAGCTTATGCCAGCACATGTAAGCCTCATGAGACGAGATCACCACCAAGGTGGACCAGGGTCTCCAAATTCTCCTAGTCTTTGAACTATGTTGGCAGCATAGGGACTAGCTAGTGGATGACTCCACCTAAGAATGCTAGGTAGTATTCGGTTTCACTTTGGCCGGTGATACCACCTATTTTTTGTGTGGGGAAGACACTGGATTTCATGTTTAGCTCACATGATCTATGTCGGTTAAAAGATCAAGAAAGTATTCGGTTTCACTTCAGCCGTGAACCACCTTTTTTCGGTGTGGGGAATACACTGAACTTGGCTTAACTTTAGCCGGTGAACCACCTCTTTTCGGTGTGGGGAAGACATTGAGTTTGGTTTAACTTTAATCGGGATCCACCTCTTTTCGGTGTGGGGAAGACACTGGATTTCATGTTAGCTCGCATGACTATATCAATTAATGCTAAAGATTTCTTTAAGAAATTAAAAAAGAATGAAAGTAGCATGTTCAAAGTGAACAACAGATCAAAGAAGAGGAAACGTAAGTTCAAAGTGAGCTAAGTAAGAAACAGCTTAAGAATGTCAATCATCAATGTTTGATAAGAATGAAGTTTTAACAAGTTAGTGGTTTATGCCAATATTGGAGTATGAATATATGCCCCAAGCTCTATATATTATGCAAATAATCAAAAAATGGGCATTGCCAATAAAGATTGGCTTATAAATACATTCATGCCCAATTTAACAAGAATGAAAAATCTAACTTGTGAGTAAGGTAGACAAATCATTTCCTTAGTCTTTTGGATTAGTTACTCGATTCATTGTAGGTATGGGACTACAATGAATCATTGCACTTGTACGTAAAACATAGGATCAAAGGAGATCATTGAACTACATCACACAAAGAAGAAAAGACTGAAAAATAAACTAAGGCTGGAGAGATGAGCTCTAGGCCTAAGGGAGCAAATTTATTAAGTTTTGTTTAAGTTGTTCTAAAATTATGTTCATGATTCAAAGGTATTATGTTCATATAGAAAATGATTTGTGTGCCTTAAACGCATGAGAACATGTAATATTCATACCATGATTCACGAATAACGAATCATGAAAGTATAGTGACTTTATTTTCCAGAAACGACATCTTGCTTTAGGAAGATCTTTCCTTGATCATGCATAGTCCTTATGTTTTTATGTGCATACACCCATACTTAGTACAAGTGTGTACCAACCCCATATATTATTACTATTTTTATAGGTACAGGTTCTAGAGAAGATTGAAGATTCGACGATGCGGTTTGGATTAGCAATCTCTAGACTTTGGTAGGACCTCTTGAGTTCGAGGATGCTACATTTATGATTCTAGCTTAGTACATTAGATATAGCTAGTGGATGTTGTCCCTACTGTTTCATATCAAACATTTGTTCAAGCGTTTCTAATAAGGCCGATTTGGCGAACTATTATTATTATTATGATTCTCTATTTCAATTGTTTAATCTATTGATAGATAGTTGCTTAGTTTTAGCTATATTAGTATATCACTCTTATGCAGTTATATGAAGTCTATGTACACTTAAATATGTATTAAAAAGTTTTAAATTTTCCGCAAATTTAACTGTATGATTGTGATGAAAGCTAAGAAAAGGCTTGTCTGCGACCTCTGAGAGGTTAACGACGCCGGTCTCATCTGGGGTGTAGATTCCGGGTATGACAAACTTGGTATCAAAGCATGAGGTTAAATTACCTAGGAAATAAAACTCAAAAGAATCACGTTGCGTAGTTTCTAACTTATGGTTATGAAGTGCACCACAATCATGACTTAGAGACTTTGTGATGTTAGGAATTTTCCCTTCTTCTACTATTTATCGTGTTGTCTAGAGCTTTGACATTTTGTGTCATCCTAGCATCTAACTTCCTTCTTGTGTATACGTGTAGAAAGATGAACACAAGAAGAAACGCAGGCAGAATAGTTGGAGAAGCAGCTGCTGGGGGAAACCAAGCTCCGCCGCAAGCCCCAGCTGCTGGAGAGCAAGTACCTGTCAACCCAGCTGCGTTGACGGATGGAGAAGTGAGATCAACACTATTTCAGATGGCCCAAACCATCACTGTTTAGGAATAGACTATCATAGCCTAGGCCACTAGAGAGGGTGCTCCCAGGGAGAACGCGCATGCTAGAACCATGGCTAGTAGACTGAGAGATTTCACCAGAATGAATCCTCCAGTCTACTACGAGTCCAAAACTAATGAGGATCCCCAGGAGTTTGTGGAAGAGGTTCATAAGATTATTTGCTTTATGGGTGCTAATGAAGAGGAAAAGGCTGAGTTGGCTGCTTACCAACTCAAAGATGTGGCTCAGGTGAGGCACAGGATGTGGGGAGATGTCCGATCACCAGGAGAAGTCCCCATCACTTGAGACGTTCTCAAGACTGTATTCCTGGAGAGGTTATTTCCCATAGAGCAGAGAGAGGCTAAGGTTGAGGAGTTTATTAACTTACGTCAGGGAGGTATGTCAGTCAAGGAATACTCCTTGAAGTTTGTTAAGGTTTCCAAATATGCTTCTTCTCTGGTGTCCAATAGCAGGGATGAGATAAGCAAGTTTGTGACTGGTGTATCGGAGGATTTGAAGGAGGATTATCGCGCATCCATGTTGCATTATAACATGGACCTTGGTAGGTTGATGGTGCATGCACAGCAGGTTGAGGAGAGTCGTCGGAGAAAGAGAGGCCAAGAGAGCAAGAAATCTAGGCCTCGGATCAGTCTTGTTCGAGCAATGGTAGGGGTTCATTCGGTGTCTAGGATAGGCCCAAGTTCAAGATGGGGCATCAACACTCAGGTAAACCTACTCCTTCCAAGAACACTAATGTCAAGAAGGGCAATGATAGAAATGCCCAGCGTGACCGAAAGACGTGTGGTAAGTGTGGTCGTTCGCATGGAGGAGAGTGCATGGTTGGTTCAAATGCATGTTATGGGTGCGGCAAGAGTGGGCACATGATCAGGGACTGCCCACATGCGAAGAATCAGTACAAGGCAGATACTCAGTGTCATGACACGAAAGTACCCCCCAGAAGTTAGGGTTAACTCTCGAATCGTGGCCATGCGTACTCAAACCTTTAGGGTCTCGTACAAGCCCTACAACTCTCGTTCATAACACAAAGCATGGAAAGTAGAGCAGAATTAAAACTTTTGACGATAATATTTAAATAAAAAGAGTATTTCATAAAACTAGGAAATCTTATCGTCACAAGCCAACTTAAAGACACACTTTAGAATCTTATGGACACGGCCCTTTACAATAAAAGGAAATACAATTTAAGTCTTAATTAAAGAAACTAAGAAACATAAACTATGTCCTCGAATATATGAGGACATACCAAATTCTTGAGAGATAGAATTCCCAACTTCCACTTTGATCTTCCAAAAGGCTTCCGACCTATACTCATAAGGTATATAAAAGTATGGGGTTAGTAAAAACAATGTACTAAGTATGGCATATGCAAACACATGAAAAAGGGACATTTTTAGTAAAATAAGCTTTCATGCCAATTTAACAAAACATTCATGAACTTATGAGCAAAACAACATAACAAGCATCATTTAACACTTAAAGAAGAACTTCCATAATTTTACCTCAACATTACACTTTATAGTAAGCACACTTGACTTCACAGTGAACTACACATGTATACGACTCTCACACAAGTACTCTCCTCCAATAGGACTCTTAGATCACACTAAGTGCAATGTGAGAGTAGAATCCCATACCACCACTCCCACTAGCACTCCTAAAGGATTCCCAAGGATTTGAGCACGTTACAACAAGTTGACCAAAAAGATGCATTTATAGTGAACTATTCAATTGACATTACAGTGAACCATTTTAAGTCATTATCGTAGATTTAAAAGCTTAACATTAAAGTAAGTACTCCAACAATGGTGAACTTCCAAAGTATTGCAAATGAGGAAATGAGTCAATTTCCGTAGGAGTTTCCCTACCTAAGGATAATCCCAAGACTCTCTCAGGTAAGACATAAAGGAAACGTCTAAACACTTCCTTCAACACAAACCCAAGCAATCCTCAAGACTACCCCATTCGTCTTACTCGCCTCGGGAGAATGGATCACCACTCAAAGACAATACCTTAGAAGAAAACCCAAAAAAAAACAAAGGATTCCCTTTCGGAATGCGTACTTAGTGCAATGAGTAGGATGGCGTCCCATACCACCACCTACCCTAAGTAGTACATTCTTTAAGAAGGTTTGGAACCAAGTCATCCCTTTCGGAAGGTCCTACTTAGTGCAATGGATAGGTAGCGTCCCATACCACCACCTACCCTAAGTAGCACGTTTTTTTAGAAGACTTAGTTCAATCAAATCACATAGGTAACACATTAATTATACAACTTATCATTTTTATTACATTTGTGGGGGGTTAGCTTAACCGACAAAGACCATGAGAGCTAGGCATGGAATCCCGATATTAATCCCTATTGGATGACGAATCCTCACTTGCCTAGAGTAAGGTCATACTTCTTAGATTTTACATGGCTTTTCCAATAGTTATACCTATGCGGGCACATAGTTAAGGGATAGGGAGATTGCTACTAAGTGACTCATTCTCTACTAACGAGGAGTACTCATCTCAAAAGGTATAAGGGAATATGACATCTCAACTCACGAATTGTATTCCATCTCTTCTTCCTATCCTCTCGGTGCTAGGCATAACTCCCCACGGATTCTCACATTATAGACTATAGGTTAAGGATAACTAGTGAATGCCACATCTCAACTCACGAAGTG